>SNQJ01S0109540.1:26664-44754 GCA_010110895.2 Picea sitchensis
TGCCGGAAGAGAGAAGCGCCCGCTGGTAAGCTCGTGGTGGAGTGCACGGGAGAAGGCGTGCTGTTTCTGGGTCGCTCTGGAAGAATTCGGAGACCTCCAGTGGTCCTTTCCCTGTTGGCAAGATCTGCTACACGACGTGCCGTTCTCGCATATGCCTTATTCTTATCTGCATATTCTTTGGTAGAGGCTTCGATCGTTCCTCCTTTCCATCACAGGCTGTGAATATGCATGTTGTTCCTCCTTTCCATCATCAGGTTGTGAATATGCATGTCGTTTTCCGTCCAAGTATTAAACACATGTAACCTTGACCCATTAGAGCACAAACCTAGACGCCCACCCTCCTTAAAATCATCCTCAGAAAACGAACACAGAGACTTCAAATTCTTCTGCCTCCATAGAATTCTTGGCATGCACTAAGCATCTTGCTCCTGGCGTTCGCTTGTGGCTTTGTCGATACACACAGGATCCCATGCTAGTGCAGCCAATTTCCTCAATCAATCAAACCCACTTCCCACCATCAAAACCCAAATCACAACATCACAATCTATATCCATATTTGAGGATACAGATTTTGGCACATGGTTACTCATTATTTTAATGAGTTTTTAGTTGGCGACAATGATACATTGATTGACATGAATGGACAATTTAGACATCAGCTTGCTTCCAAAATTTCTATGAAGTATGTGAAACATGGTAACCATTCTTATTGGCATGTTTGTTTTATTAATTTTTATATTAATATATAATTGATGTTTTTGTTTTTCCAATATTAATTTTAATTGATTGTTGTTTTGGTTTTTAGGAAATAATTAAAAGTATATATTTTTTTTTGTTTACACTCGGGATACGGGATACATTAAACTTAAATTGCATTAAACTTAAGTTGCTTTGCAGTTTGAGAGTCTTTTTTGTCCACTTTACAGAGGATATTGCAGCAATGCAATCTATTACAATCTTAATGTTCTATATTTTTTGTGAGTGCAATTCTAATTCTTAAACAACGTCCATGAACCTCTCTGTCGGTGTTTCATCTCTTCGATGTGATATTCTAATCACCAATGAAACTGCATGTTGATTGGACATCACTAGTATAGGGTGATATTGCTTTGTTTGTCTCTCTTTTTAATGCCGTCGTTATCAAATTTCATGTCACTGGTTTAAAGAATCCATGTAACAGGTTTTAAGAAGTATCATGTTTATCTAAACTTATAAGAATATACTAAAGTAAAAGTAAATTAATCATTTTGAAATCATATTTTTTTTTTTTAATTAAACTATTATTTCCATGCACATTTGAACCTGTATTTATATGAAGTTTGTCAAATTGCTAAAAAAAACAAAAATAAATGTGGAATCTATAACATAAAGACACAAAAATAAATATGAAAAGTACAACATAAAGATAATTATGATTGAACATAACATCAATTCAATTCAACTAGATCAATAAAATGGATGCTAAGTGTAATTTTTGTTCAAATCAATATGTTAATTTCTAGGCAAGAACATAGCCCTATAGTGGCAATTGTTCTTGTGGGATTTAATAACAAGAGAAAATTTATTTTATGATGCATTTATTTAGGGTTTTAATTCCATCTCTCTATTGATATAATTTATACATTATTGGTATAATTGATACATTGCATACTAGAGCATTAAATGGCTTGTTGTATTTGGAAATGTGATATAGAAGTGCCACCTCGATTTTGTGATCTGAGATATAAATATCCTAGACATAATTAGACATAATTGTTTTTTCTTTATTGATTATAAAAAAAATCATCATAAATTTGTGATGCACATTATAATAAAATCATCATAAATTTGTGATGCACATTAATTTAAGTGCCTTGTTTTAGATGGACAATCTATGATGAGTGCATGGACAATTTATTAGTAGTTTGGAATTATTAAGAATACATTATAATAAAATCATCATAAATTTGTGATGTACATTGACAATCTATTATGAGTGGATGGACAATTTATTAGTAGGTTGGAATTATTAAGAATTTACATAATCAATTATGTATGATTCTTACATAAATAATTTTATCTTCGCCAATCTATAATTTTGACATCATCCTAATCAATTATGTATATTTTATTTTGACATCATCTTAATCAATTATGTACATTTTTTATATAAATAATTTTGTTTTCACTCATTTATTATTTTGATATCATGTTGAAGTGATGGTAATTTTAATGAAACGTCATATGTTGAGGCGATGGTAATTTTAATGAAACGTCATATCAAGGTGCTGGCGATTTTAATGAAATGTTTTTGATGTTGAGGTGATGGTAATTTTAATGAAATGGGTGATGACAATTTTAATGAAATGTTTTCACACTTAGTAAATGACACATATATTTATATTACATATGGCCCAAGTGTATTAATGTTAGATTTCATATTAACATTACTTGTAATATTAAACACTAACCACTTTCGTTTTTCATCTTAATGTTGAGAGCATGCATAGCCATTATTTGTAACATAGATCTTAAGCTCATCCTCAACATGACAATGGTGGCTTTACTATTTGTGTTACATAGATATTCGATCTTTAGACATATATTATTAGTCCTCATGTTGGGAATATAACGATTGCTTTGTGGTCAAATTGAATTGATTTCATTAATATTATACAAATTTTTTATATAGTATCTTAATGTTTTACTATCTCCAAGATGATCTAGAAGTTAATGACATTCGATATCTAGTAGTTAATGACATTCACTATATAGTAGAAGTTAATGACATTCAATATCTAGTAGTGGCAAAATGACAACTCCATAGGCAATGTTAGTTATTATGTCCCTTTGCGGAACATATAGTGATGGCTTCAGGGATTATTTTGTTTGTATAAGCGAATATTTTTTCTTATGAGAAGGGTTGGATATTATTTTATAAATTGTCTATGAGAAAGGTTGGATTTTATTTTATTTTATTGGATTAATTTATAAATTGTTTATCTGCATTTTGATTTATAGATTATTTTTATAAATTATTTATGTCTTCCTTGGTATCTCAAGTGGGTTAGTTTCAAGATTTTGTGTACTGAACGCGCTACGAAAACATTCACCTATTGAAAACTAGGCATATTTAGTCTTAGGTTTAAGTTGAAACATTCATTCATTTCATCCCCATGGAAGAAAGAGATCTCCATGAGCTCCATCGAGCATCACAACTCTTCTCTTCCAGCCATGCATATGCATTAAATTTTAGGATTGATTCAAACCCATTAAAAATGGTCCATGCATTATGTTGTGGGATCTCGAAAGAAATAAGTAATTCCATTGTTTGTGGAATTGAAGCAACATAAACCAGAGGATGCCAAAATTTTAGATGTGGACTCCAAAATCTCAAAGTATGATACCAACATTTCATGGGTTTTGAGTGTTTCCAAGTTGGGATTCCCTTGTGAATAAATGTGGCCATATTGTGTTTGATTCTTTGACGATATTTACTTTACCTTTATTTTTTAAAAGGCATATTGATGTTGGTTATGGTAAAGCTATTTGGGTTGATGTGTTCATATTTTGTTGTATTTTCAGGTATGTCATTGTTGACTTTAGGACTAACATATCTGGAGATCTAAATAAGGAGTTTATGGGATATCAATGTTTTTTTTTTCTTCTTTTACTCGCAATCACTTGTACTACAAACTCAATCAAAGTGATCTTGCATTTGGAAGATTGCATAGATTTAGATAAAAAGGAAGTTGGTAGGCTAACCTTATGCAAATCTTAAGAACACAATGGAAAGTCCAGAATCATATGATATCTTTTAAAGGATTGTATGCTTACATATGTCATTCCTCATACTTGAACTTTGATTTGTTTTCACTTGTACGTCCCTGCACACACTTCATCTTATTATATCTACACTAGGAGGAACATGAATTGTTGATCATATAACTAAATTCTTGTTGAAATATTTAAGATGTTTGTCCATATAATAAACAATTTAAATATTCCGGATATAAAGATGTTTGTCCATATAATAAACAATTTAAATATTTCGGATATAAGATTTTAACAGTAAAAATATATCATTGTCACTGGATGGGATGTCAGAGTGCTCCACGCATCCAACGATGAACTCAGTTCTCACCACCTCGCCTTGACCCATGTGACGACACCTGTTGCTCCCTTCGACCTTTATAACCACCTTATGGCTGCTGCAACCATTCATTTCACCGTGCTCTCAACTAAATTCTTAATTGCGCTCAGAGTTGGATTCTTGTCATGGCTATGGCATTGGTACACTATTCGATCCTCCTGTGCTCATGTGCCTTTACTCTCCATCGTCCCTCTTATGGTGATTCCCACCCCCCAATTGGTTTCTATCACCCTCCCCTTCCAACAACTCTAGAACTCCATCGTTCTCCCTGGTGCCTACCTGGTTCTTCCTATTTGAATCTCCACCTCTCACTGTCATTCGTCGGGCTAAACCTCGCCTTCGAGGGAAGTTGAGGAGAGGTTCCCTCTGGTACCAAAATAGAGTGGTCATGACCAGCAAGCACCCACCCACCTTCGCTCCTATGCTTAGCTCCTCGCCTTCGTTCTCCACTCAGTATTCAATAGACCAATGTGACCTTCCACTGCTGTCCTCAACTTGGGCTTGCCAAGTTGAATGGTTTAATATTCAGGGGAATTATCTTTGTTATGCTCCTAGACCTCGCCCCAACCTAGCCTCGACTTCACAACCAGCATTGGCACACCCCTCCAGTCCACCACCCTTCGCTCCCTCGCCACCCGTGTCACCAGATTATGTGACTTCACTGGAGGAATTCAATGCGCAAATGAAGGAACTCCAATTGGAGGCATCTCAAAACCAAGATCTTCTCCAGCTGGACTATGCGTCGTGCCGAAGACTCTAGGATTCGATCTCAATTCTAAAAGACTTGGTCTTCGTAGTCTGTAAGGACATCGATGGCCTCTGTTTTAGGTTGGAACACTTGGACCAGCATGCAGAGGAAATAAAAATCTCTTCTCTCAACATTGAGCCATTCCCTGCATTCTCCAGACTCGGGCACAAATGCCCATGCAACTCCAGGGGAGGTTCTTTCTCCAGACTTTTAGGGGGAGGATGAACATGACGTGGATGCATGCGCACAGGAGGATGAGGACAAGAGAGACACCATGCGGGGCACACGCATGGCAGAAGCCGAGGACATGCAAGCACACCAGACACCATGGTAGTCAGCAGGTGTACAAGTGTCAGCATGCATGTTTTATTTTGACAATTGTAAGTTGTTTCTGGAAGGTTTTGTTTAGGTTGTTGGAGTTTAGCAATGTTTATTTTGTGGGTATATTAGTGGATAAGCGTTTTTTGGTTCATCATATAATCTTCTTTGATATACAATATGAATGCATGGATCGACTCAATTGGTTTCCCCACGGGGCGATTCAGGCAAATATGTCTAATTTGCACTGATCTTTACAGTCAGATTGTCAGGTTGAGTTGGTTTCCTTCCGAGAAACTCAACACTTCAAAAACTTGTTCTCAAGACGATACTGTAATTTTTTCTTATGAAAGGTAATATATAGCTTCTTACTTAAAATAAAATAAAAATTTATCACTGTAAAATTTGATTAAAAAAAAAATTAAGTCCTTGAAAGATGAATCTGAATGACAATCTCACAATTGTTATTGTGAATCTACAATTCTCTTGGTTTTTAATTGGCATTTCGACATGGGAATTGTTGCATCATTCGAAAAAAAGTTGGATGAAATTGATTTATCGGGAGAGTCTAGCCTATTTTACACAATGAGTTATCTAAAAGAGTTGCCACATAATGTGTTGTGGCTTTCAATTGGTATTGGAGAGGGTAGAGTCAATTGAACATTTTTTTCTTGTTAACTTTCAATTTTAGTGGCTTCATTCTGCAGATAAAGAGACATGACATTTTGACCTTTGAAGAAGTGAACATTCCCAATTTTAATATTTGATGGATTTCAAATTGTTTGTGGTGTATGAGCACTAGATTTCAAATCATCCATGGGATTTTTGTTGAAAATTGGTGTTCTCTATTATACATTGTGTTTTTCAAATTATGTTTAATTTGGTTTTGGATATATTAACTTCTTAAATTCTTATTTGAGTTGAGTTTGGATTATTTAGCGAATGTATGTTTATTTGAGTTGGGTTTGGATTATTTATCATCTTGGAGTTTTATGTTAGTGGATTTAAAGAAGATGTTTTTCAAGATTTCTTTTTTCTATGTTGGGTATCTATATCCATCTCATTTTGGTCCTTATCGTTTCTTCCACAATGGTGCAAACAAGAGACAAACCTTTTTTTTTAACATTGGTGGGAGCATTACTCTTAGTTGAATATTATTGTACTAACATAATTCTCAAATTCCTTCTAGATTCAAAAATGTAGGAATTTTTTTGGCAAACTATAGAGGCTAGGGTTTGCAGGGTCTGAAGGACAAAGTAGTGACACATGCTATAGATTTTTGATATATTGAATGGTTTCCAACAACAATACTTGAACGAATCTTTTACAACACTATATAAGGAGGATAGATTGTACTCTTATCCATACTACCTAATTCTCTAGTACACAAGAGTGATCTCCCCAGCATTGTTCTCAGTGTATTATAGCAACATTATTATCAAAGGTTTATGTAAGTCTGGTTTCAGGTGAACCTAAATCGATTTCGATATACCCTAGGGTACATGGAAGAAAATTCCATATGCATGTGTTGCCTAATGAAATACTAGTTGAATGGGTACCAACAAAGATTACAATGGTGTCCAACTAGGTGACATGACTTGTATTTTTTACATGTATTTTTCACCATCTGTAGGTTTACCCACAAAATGACAAATCTCTATGTTATGTATAGACATTAGAATAAGTCTCCAACCTAAAAATAAATTCTACTAAAATTTGGAGGCATGTTGGCTTAGGAAAGAGCTATGATACTACTTGTATTATTTGATCTATAAATTTCCATGGATATTCCACTAGACAATTCTTCACAAAATAACTAATAAAATACTGAAATATTTACTATGAAGGTTGATGCAGGAGCATCATCAGCCAAAGCCACATGGGATGATAACGCAACACCTAGCGTGCCTTTTGAGTAAAATTTTAAATTTTGAAAGATGGCGTATCTCAAAGAACTTCTAAGTAAAAGATGAATCAGAGAAGTTAATGAGAGGAGGTTGAACGATCACGTCAAAACCATAAGAGATCAGATCATCCTTTAAGTATTTGATTTTGGCGTGGATCTGAAGACTCACTTTAAATTGTCCATCACAAACGTTTATGTAATAGGACTTAAGTAGTTGTAGAATTTAATTTCAATCAGGTAGGTAGATGGAGGAAACCCGAGAGGACCTCTTGTATAAGTAGATGCATTGTATACCTGAATAAGGTTAGCTACAGAGTAGGAGATAATGATTATTGAATGTAAGTTTTTTTTATCAGGCTGTAGCCATTTTACATTGAATGGAATATAATAGAGAGATATTGACTCAAATGCATGGTGTTTCTATTGTTATAGTTTCCCTGCTATTTTCTGTCTTTATGAATGAATGAGTTATGTTGTTGAGTAGATTATATTGTGAATTATTTGGATAAGTTTCCATTTCTTCTCTTCGTTGATTTATGAAAGGTGTGCATATAGTCTGTAAGGAGTACGTTGATAGAGTCTGTTTCGACTCAGAAGCTCAGAAGAGATAGCACGAAACTTCCATTTGCAAAGAGTGCAAAGGGACTGTTGTAAGGTGTGCATAGTCACCCGCAAGAAATTAAGGCTTGCATAGGAATTTGTTGCAAGGAGTGCATAGATTGGAAGTTCGACTAAGGATCGGAGTAAACCCTCTGAGGAGTCATAGGATCTGAGAGATAAATATTAATAGATATAGCGGAGAGAAATATTCGAAGGGAGTGAAGATCTGAAGGTTTCACGAGCCATCGGCTAAGATCCGTTCAAGAGGGAGTGAGATCGTTCCAGACCATTTGATCTGGGTAAAGAATGAAATATTTAAGTCTCTGTGCACGCATAGGAGCGAGGATTTGCCGAAGCCCCGAATTGGTCAGGGACCGTCCATCATCTAGAGGGACGGGTGGCATAAGATCCACAACTCCAGAGTGAAAGCACTTCAGAGGTTTTGTGGACAAGGAGAAAGAGAAATCATTGAAGAACCAAAGGCCAAAGTATATCCAGGTCATTGGTCACTAGGAGGTACGTGTCGATAGATCTGAGACTTCGGGGAAAGTCACTTAAGAGGATTTTGGGTGCGGAGTGTGACAAACTCCTGAAGTCCCGAAGGCTGAAGCCGATTGCAACCATCCGTTGCAGAGAGCACATGGAAAGAGATCTAGAAGTTCAGAGGCTTAGCACTTTGAAAGAAGTCGATGTGGGCAGAGAAAATCTGGATTCTTAGATCCAGAGGGACACATGGCAGAAATCCATTGTCTTCGGGTGAAAGCACTCTAGGAGGAATGAGTGCGCAAAAGTTTGAAAATCTTGAAGCTCGAAGAGACAAAGTTGATAGTGGCCATCGGATCCAAAAGGACATGTGTCAACAGATCACATACTTCAGGTGGAAACGCTTTGGGAGAAAGCAGAGGCAGAGAGTTTAAAACTCCCGAAGCCCGAATAGTCGAAGAGGTTTGTGGTCATTGATATGTTAGAGGTACATGTCAACATATCGTTCACTTCGGGTAGAACTTGGAAGTACTTTGGGAGGAAGCAAGTGTGGAGAGTTTAAAAATCTCGAAGCCCGAAGAGCGAGAGTCAATCATATTCGTCTATCTGTGGGAGGACACGCATTGGCAGATCGTGAACTCCAGGGGAAAGTTCTCCGGGGAAAGTGAGTGAGGAGAAGTTGAGACTTCTGAAGGCCAAAGTCCCAAAGTGTACTAGAGCCGTTGATTTGAGGTGGACGAGTGGTGCCAAATAGAGAACTTCGGGTATGGAACACTCTGAAGGAAAGTGGAGGTCGAAAGTGTTGAACTCCCGAAGCGAGAAGTCCTGAAGTGGATTTTGATCGTTGATTGCGAAGGGGGATGAGGACCATTGATATGATCTTGGTTGGAGGTTATGAAATCATGGAGCGCCAGGAGGCTAAGCCCTGGGTCACAACCCAAGGTCATAGGTGAAGAAGGAGCTAGCACATGTCAGTGTGAGATTTGGAACATGGTGCTAAGGGAGCATGACCCGCGGATGACCGTCGATCTGAGAACGAAAAAATCGATGGTGAGGAACCATTGCAGGGAGAGGAAGAAAAATTAGCATTCGTTCTAGTTCACATCCCGCTATTTACCAGCGTCATTTATCTCATCAAGACAGGGGATCAATGACCATGATTTAAAGGAGATTTGGGTGAGAAATTTTCAGATTGCAGGGACAAAGCTCTCCGATAAAGAGTGAGCAAGTTGGCAGCCACAATTTCTCTGAGTCGTCGATCGATGCGCAAGTCGTTCACGACCAAATCATGACCATGAGAAACTGTGAGGGTGATAAAAGGACCCATGTTTGATTGAGTTTGAGACCAGAAAGGTCTCGAGGAGTAGGTCCAGCTCGAGAATATTTAACGATCCTTGACCGAGAGGTCATGCAGCCCTGGGGAGAGTAAGGGGGTCTGCGTCAAGTGGTATCAGAGGCTGAATTTTTTTTCAGGAAGCAAAAAGGAGCTCAAATTTGTACTCTGTGTGTGAGAAAAAGTCAACACAATGCCACCAAGGAGATGTGTGGAGCCACCTTTATCTAGTTGCGTCGTAGAAAGAGAAATGAGAGAAATTCTTGCAATATTAGAGGCGATGGAGGAAGCACAAATGAGGGCACTTGATGCTGGGGACATCAGTGATGCAAAAAGTGAAGAAGTAGAAGTCGAAGAAGCTGCGGGAGAAAATGTTTCAGAAGAACGCTTACTGAAAGATGGACAAGTATTTCGATTATGAAGATGTCATTAAGGACAAGAAGGTGAGACATGTTGTCACCAGATTGAAAGGACATGCAGCGTTTTGGTGGGACGAACTATAGGTTGATACATGAAGCAAAGGAAAGCAAAAGATAAAGAGTTGGGATAGAATGGTAGCCAAACTGAAGGCTAAGTTCATTCCCAATGATTATCAGATAAATTTGTTCAGGAGGATGCATAACCTGAGATAGAAGGGAATGGTAGTGAAAGAGTACACAGAATATTTTTATAAGCTGAACATCAGGAATGAACAGAGGGAGAGAGATGAAGAGAAAGTTTCCAGGTACATAAATGGCTTGATATATGAAATCCAGGATGAAATCAACATGATGTCGGCAAGGAAAGTAGAGGAGGCATATCAATATGCATTGAAAGCATAGGAGAAATTGGCCAGAAAACAAAGCCAGCAAGGCAGAGGTAGAAGGAGTTGCCCATGATAAGGCACAGAAGCCCAAGGGTGAGGATGAGAAAACCCATAGTCACTCAGAAAAAGGAGGAATCTCCAGAGGGAGACAACCTGGTGTTACACATTATTTTCATCACCCTTATGATCGTTAATGATGTAAACCTATATGTTGCCTTCAGAGGGGTTAGTGGCCTGAATTCTTGAAGGAAGAAGGGAGAAGAACTTTTCCTGAGAGAAGAAATTGTATTTTCCTTTGTAAAATCCCTATTAAGGAAGATCGCCACAGGCTACACTATACGCAAGGTGTGGTGATGTCTAATCTATGCACCTTGCTCTAAAGCTAGACTGTGATTTCGTCGCAGTCTACACTATAGCTAGGGTGTGACACTTCCTGTACGTGGGAAAAACGAGCATCTTCTTGATGCTTCTAGAAGGAGAAGTTTCTATGGTGAGGTGGCCTCCGAACGGTTTGGATCTTACTCGCTTTCATGATTTAGTGGGATCATCCTAACCTCCTCACCTTATCCTCTTCAACTTATAAAAGGAGAGGAGCTCTCATGGAGAAAGTTAGCTTGGCTAGGGATTAATCTTGATGAGGGTTTGAATTGACTTGTAGCTTGGAGTTTTTGGAGCTTGTATGGTGGCTTTGAGCTTTTCTTTGTTAAGATAGATTGTGAGTATTTATTGAATATACAATCTCAGAATCTATGGATTATAAGTGTGTGGGAAGAAAGGAACTGTTGGAAGGAACTTAACAACATCAAGGATTTTGGTTGTATCTTTCTTCCACATTATTTAATCTTTCTTCCACATTATTTAATACATCATTCAACTTCCCACCTATCTATTCTGGTAGTGAGAGATTTTATCAGTTCCATGACTCCACCCCAAGCATCTTCTCCCTCCTCGCAACCTTAACTCTCATAACCTTCCTCTGATGAAGATGAATGGGGATGAGAAAGGACTGATTTCTAATACAAGTCATCAGGATCATCCTCACAGCCTCCGTAAGAAGCAACTCTATCTTGTATACAGTTGTTGTATCCCTCACAACAGTTATGAAAAATTAACTCAGAGGGATAAAGCTTCTGACAATGGGCGGTGAAAGCTGCATGAAATTCTACGAGTGAAGAAATACTAGCAAGGGGTAAAGAATGATACCATTTACGAGCATCCCCTACTAATGAGGACATGAACATTTTCACTAACACATCCTCCTGATGTATCTACCATTGATGCATGAGTTCATGAAATTCTTCGAGATGCCAAGTAGGGTTGTCCTCTACATGCTCCCTAAATCTAGGCAAATAATCATGCCATTCATCCGGAGAAGGGACAACATTGGGAAAACCAGCAATAGCAAAAAAATCAAAAGGAGAATACCTCCGAGCAAGGCATTTTTCCATTTCGAACTAGCAGAGTCGCCAATCGATCCTTAAATCATGGAGTCGCCAGGTGAAATATTCACATCTTTGAATGTGTTTGGTCTTTGTTCACCATCAAAGGCCAAATCTTAACGTTGTGTCCTCCTAGGAAATTTCTCAGGATGAGAAAGAAGCTGTTGAAACCTTCTCGAGAAATTTCCTATGGGCCAGCTTTCAGGCATGCTAAAGTAGACACAACCGAAATAGTGGAGTTGCCATAGTGGATTTTCCAGGTGCATAGTAGAAATATTCAAGGGATTTTATGCTTGATGCACCTTCAGAATCAGAGGCTCAATGTCGTTCAATCCCAGGGAAAATTTTCAACTTCGTCCCCAACAAGGGCGCCAGAAATGTTGGCGTCAGAAGCCACTCCTGGATTGTAGAAGGAGTAAGCCTAATGATCATCAGATCAAATGTCATGATTTGTTGATAAGGGGTGATGAATGGAAGTAAAGTCAAAACAATATCAATCTAACTCAGAAAAATGGGTTGGAATAACTAAGACAGGTGAGGTCTTGATCTAATTTAAGCCAGTAATTTTGCATAGTGGTGAGTAAGTGGAGGGAAAAACAAAGGAAATAAAGTCTGCTCTGGACATCCAGTTTTCCAGTAGCCTTTAAAAAGGGGAAAAGTCACAAATATGAGATCCTCTCAGATCTGAGAAACTTCAAGAAAATTAAGATGATGCAAAACTAATATAATCAAACATACATTATATAGTCATTACAACACCCGTATGGATCATCCATTCCTGGGATCTTAAGATTCAGAGGAAAAAGGGGAGGAAGATGTTGGCTTCCATTAAATAAGAATTCTCAAATATCAATCTATAACCAGGGAACCAGAGGCCTCGTTAAAGATTTACAATTGGGAGCTTAGCTCTACCATCCATCCCTACAAAAATACAAAATCTAACTATATATACTCAGAGAAATTTTCCCCCTTGGCAGCAAGAGGGTAGTTGAGACATTAAAGTCCAAATTAGCGTGTGCAAGCTCCTCTTGTCAGACGAGGACATCAGATCAGCATGGCTTCTTTAGGAAAACCTGCACATAGGACGATCTTGGGTAGACTGTCTGCCAGAACCTCCATGCCTTACATTTAAGGAATGAGGCGAGGTTTCAACCACCTCCTCCTACCTTTATTTACCTCTAGCAGGGATCAGGATCGAGGCCGAGTTGAATTGGCACCTGGAGAACATGGCGACGCCTCTTGCAGTTAAACCCGACGCTTTGGCCCTTTGCACAACTCTTTCTATCACCCCAAGTGACCATGGGCCATGACCCTGCGCCTATCTTCAAAAGTGCTTTTCACATTTCACGTTTCGACGATTCCAGATGCAATGGAGGAGTGAACCCCTGTCTTTCAAAGTCTTGGTAGCCGAAATGCCGAAACAACTAACCATTTTGTGTTTCGGTGATTCCAGATGTAGTGGAGGAGCGACCCTCTATCTTTCAAAGTCCCAGTAGCCGAAATGCCGAAATGGCTAATCATTTCGCGTTTCGGCGATTCCATATGCAGTGGAGGAGCGACCCCTTTCTTTCAAAGTTCTGGTAGCTAAAATGTTGAAACAACTAATCATTTCGCGACTTTGGCCCCAAGGGATGAGCCCATGCGCTAAACCTTGTGCAACTCCATGGCTCAAGCTTACCCGATGATCGTCGATTTGCCCCATCTATGGATCCTCGCCATTGAAAACAAAACGTCCGTTCTTTTGATTTTAAGCCCGAAATGGACTTCTTCTGTGTGCTGCGCTTGGCGCTCATGAATGCGGCCTTTGAATAAAACACATTTGATGGGTCTTTAAACCCCATTTCTACGCATTTTACACCAAGGGCCTAAAATCAAAGAGAAACACCCCCCTTTCAAGAATTGGCGCTAACAAATTCTCATTCGAAAAATCATCATCTACTAGAGTACTATCACCTGTATGAATAAGTCTAGACAAGAAATCAACAACCAAATTATCTCTTCTAGGCCTATCTATGATAGTGATATTGAATTCTTGTAGTAACAAAAACCATCTAGTCACTCTAGCATTTGTAATCGGTTTGTTCATTAGAAATCTGATAACTGAACGATCAGTGTGTACAAAAACTTTGTATCATGTTATATAGTGTCTAAACTTGTTGATGGCATGTACTACTGATAAAAATTCTTTTTTTGTAACAGTATAGTTTGCTTCAGTAGGTGAGAGGTTCTTGCTAACAAAGTATATAACATAAGGAATATGCCCTTCCCTTTGTCCTAATACAGCTCCCAAAGCAGTATCTGAGGCATCTGTGCAAATATGGAAAGGAAGAGACCAATTTGGACCTCTCAAAGCAGGGGCACTTGAAATTTTTGTTTTTAATATTTCAAAGGAGATTTGGCATTTCTCATTCCAACATAATTCAACATATTTTGTTAGTAGTTTGAAAAGGGGGGCAGCTAGGTTTGTAAAATTTTGAATAAACCTCCTATAGTAGCCAACATGCCCTAAGAAACTTCTGATTTCCTTTTGTGGGCTAGGGATCTTGATTTGGGAAATAATGTCATTCTTGGCAGGGTCCACTCTTATTCCTGTATCGAAGATGTGGTGACCTAGAACAATTCCTTTAGTGAGAAGCATTCTAGATTTTTTGTGACTAAGTGAGAGGTTGGTCTCTTTACACCTAACTAGTACCTTCTCCAAATTATCCAATTCCTATTGGAAATCGTCCCCATATACCGTGAAATCATCCATGTAGACTTCCACACAATCGTTGGTTAAATCAGAGAAAATAGCCAAGACAACCCTTTGAAAGGTAGCAAGGGAATTACATAACCCAAAGGGGAGAACCCTATAGGCATAGGTTCCCCAAGGACAGGTGAATGTGGTCTTATCCTGATCTTCTAGTGAAATTTGTATTTGGTTGTAACCACTAAACCCATCTAGGAAAGAAAAATACCTCTTCCCAAAAAAAGTGTCTAAGACCTGATCTATGAAAGGAAAAGGAAAGTAGTCTCTATAGGTAGCCTTGTTTAATTCTCGAAAGTCCACACAATTTCTCCATTTCCCGTTTTTCTTTGGTACAATAACTAATGGGGAGACCCACTTGCTATCAGATATAGGGTAAATGAAATTGGCTTGTAGGAGTTTTTGGAGTTCTTCTTTTACTGTATCTTTCATGGCTGGATTCATTCTTCTTTGGGGCTTCCTAACAGGTCTGATCTAATTGTTAGTGTAAATATGATGCATACAGGTGTCTGTGTGGATCCCTTTCATGTCAGAGTAATCCCATGAAAAAGCATCAGATTGCCCTTGAATCATTTGTATCAACTTTTGTTGATGGTCTATTTCCAGGCTAGCATTGATATATAATAAATTTCTAGGACTGATTTCAACAGTTTGAACAACTGATTCTTTCCCCTCCTCTATTTGTGAAACAGTGGCTACTGTAGCAGTGGGAAGATGACAAATTTATTGAAATTCGGGGCTAAAGATGTATGTGTAGTTAGGGAAAGATTGAGGATAATCGATGCATGTTGAGTCATCCAAGAATAGACTTCAGATTTGTTCTTCAGTTTTCTCTTGTACTCCTTTCACTTGTTCAAGTGTCAACAAGGGCTAAATGAAATCCTCCTCCCCATAGGGATTCTCCAACCAGAGAGGAACTTCAGTGGCTGGTTGGGCGAGGGGAAAAAGGATAAGTTTTTGACTTTGAGTGCCATTGGAGATTATCATTTCTCTAGATCGACAGCTAATGAATGCATCAACAATGGCCAACCAAGGTCGGCTGAGTACTACTGGATGTCCTGGTTTGGAGGATTTGGGATGAATTACTAAGAAATCCACAGGGTATTCCCAAGAGGCCAATGTAATTGTTATGTCATCTAAACTCCCTGCTGGGGTGATGGCAGATTTGTCTGCAAGCTCCAACAAAGTTTGTGTTGGCCTCAGGTGATCTAGTTGTAGTGTTTTCATAGTGTTTACTGACATCACATTTATTTCTTCCCCTAGATCAATCAATGTGTTAGGTAAGGCAACACCATTTATTTCTATGGTTACCACTGGGTTCCCCAGATCACTATACTTAGATGGAATTTTGGTTATAAATTATGATAACTGCCCTACCACCCGTATGCCAGGAGGTTCCTTCCTCTTTCTCCCTGGCTTTTTAATGCAAAGGTCCTTTACAATTTTAGCATAGATAAGTATGTCTTTAATGGCCTATAGTAGTGGGATCTTTACACATATGTTCTGGAGTTCAGTCTCTAGATTATGTTCTAGAGGTTCCTCAGTTTTCTTTACGAGCAACCTTTCTGGGTAAGGGGGATTCATTTTATGAGGTGTTTCTTCTACAAGGGAGTTGGGAGAAGGAATGTCTTGTTGTACTGGAGTGTTTCTTTCTTCATTCAATGGATTAGTCATCTGTTCTTCTCTTTGAACTGTTTGGACATCTATTTGTTCTTCTTGATTTGTGTGATTATGCACTTGTTCTTCTTGGATGAGCATAGTGGGATTTGTTTTGTTTACAACCCTTCCTAATATTAATTCAATTCCATTATTACATATGTAGGGAAGGTTTGTACTTCAATGTTTTTTATAGGTTGTGTCGGTCTGTTATTTGGGTTAGGGATAGGTTGTGCAGGAATAGGGGTAGGCTGAGGATAGGTTTTTGGAATAGGGGTAGGCCGAGGAGGGTTTCAAGTTCTCCTCTCCCCTTGAACATGGCCTTGAGTCAGGGTAGAGAAGGGATTTCATTAGTAGGATGATCCTCTGTACATAGACCACAGATTTCAATAAAATTAAGGGGGCATTCCTTTTCAGGGTGCTTCCTCCTACACCGATGACAGAAAAATGCTAACGCAACATTTTCTTCCTCTTCTTTTCTTTTAATTTTCATGGTATCTAGTTGGAAATTGATGGTGTTTAGGATATTTGTTTTAAAGTTTTCTAATAGATTTCCCAGTTCAATCCTAGTGACACCTCCAGATGTGGGTTTAAATTTTTTTTTGGTAGGGTCCCTTATACTTTTCCCCGTTTTAGCTGGACTGCAAGAGTATCTTTTACAATACTCTGCTATGTATGAAAATGGATTTTGGTACACGTCCCCAGAACTCATGAGGTTTAACACTTCAATGCAATCATCCCTCACACCCTTTAGAAAGACAGTCCTAACTGTAGTTGTATCCAAGGAAAACTGCATAGTCTTTTGGTAATTGTATAAGAACCTTTCTAGGTAGTCTTCTAAGATTTCTTCTTCAGATTGCTGCATTTTGAATATATCATTCCTAGCATCCCTAGGTCTACAGTAATCTTGGTATTTCTGGAGGAAGGTCTCCTTCATACCATCCCAAGACAAAATTGTGTGTTCCTCTAAGCTCATGAACCAACTTAGTGCCAAATCTTTTAGTGTAGCTGGGAAAAGTTTTAATTTTTGAGCATTATCTGTGTAGTTATATCTCCTACACAATATGTCAAATTCAATAAAAATGAGTCAGTGTATTCTGTCGACATACCTCGGAAATGAGGAAGTGAGGATAATGGAATGTTCTTCATAGAAACATCTTTAGGGATATCCAATATGGGGAATCCAAATGTCTATGTTTCATTAGCTATGTTTCCCTCTTCTTCTGCCATGTCTCCAAACAACCTGTAGGGAGGTGGTGAAGTTTCTCCACTGAGTGATGGTTCCACCACTGGGTTACTTGGTATCTCTAGTTGTTCCAAGGTTTTGTGTGGCCTTCCAACAACAAATGCAACCTCTTCTATTACTACCTCTGCTTCTTTTCTAGTTTCTCCTTTGGATGGGGTCACCTGTGCTTCCTCTATTTCTTGTTGTCTTATTTCCTCAATCTACAATGGCTTCTGATTTAGTGTTCTTTGTTGTTGTTGCAATTGCTGCCTTTGATCTCTCTCCTCTGAGATTTTTTCCTTCACAAATTTTTGATGATATAGTATAAGGGGGGGCGGGGGGGTTCTAGATTTTCTGAGATTTTAGGAGTAATAAATCTACCTTTATTATCCCTATACCTACTCATAAAAGAAATTTAAATGAAATGAATGAAAAATGAAGATTCCTAATTAAAGGTAGGAGGACAACCTGACTTTGGAGAAACCCACCAAAGTGGATGCGCAGGTTCTTACCTCTCATCCTACTGTCTTCTCTCCACCCTCAAATTGTCCTCAAATCAAATCCAATACTTCATCAAACTAATCAAAAACTCAAAATGCTACCTATTACCATTTACAACTCCCCGACAACGACGCCAAAATGTTGGTGTACAAATATGTTCAATATATATCTTACACTCATTTAAATGTCAATCCGAGA
>SNQJ01S0109541.1:0-10372 GCA_010110895.2 Picea sitchensis
ATTCACCTAATTCCTGGGAGTGTTCCTCCTAACATCAGGCCATACAAATACCCTTTCGCCCAGAAGAGTGAAATTGAGCGCATGGTTGAAGAAATGCTAGAGGCTGGCATTATTAGAAAAGTTGAAACAAGATATGAAGGTGAAGGATGAGAAAATGGCTCAACTCCACAGAGAAAACCAAGACCTGCAGGAAAGAGTGAACAAGCTAAAAACCATATTGAAGGGAAAAACGCTACTACAGGGAACCAAACATGTAATATGGGACACGATTGCTGTGGAAATTGCTAAGTTCAGAAGTTATCTGAACTTTATCAATGACAAAGACAACATGGTTGTTACAGATCAGAACAGATGCACTGTTGCAAAAGAAGTGTTGGCAAAGAAGCCCTCGGAATGGGACCAAAATGCCATCGACTTACTAAATGCTATACCAACTGCTGACCTTCAAACCATCGTTNTCATTGCCAAGCACAACTTGCTCAGATTTGTCTAGAACAAAGCTACGCAAATGGAGCATAGCATACAGGAGTTTAAAGACACCTTTGAACAATTTTTTTCTAAAGGTCTCCCATCATTTTGGGATGGTATAGGTTCATTATACAATCAAGAAGATTATCACACTCTCCTCATGCAATGCATAATGGGCCATTCTAAGATTGAAGATATGGGAGAAAGTCTGAAAGGCCTTATCTTGGTAGAATATTTAGCTATGGATTTTGAAATTTTAAACAAGTTCAAATCAGTGAAGGTAAACATGCCAACCATGTCCTATGTTACGTGCATTGACTTGGAAATTTTGATTAAAGAGATGATGGATTACGAAATCCCCTCTGATGCGCAATGGAAAGAACTCGTGCGGTTGGGTAAGACAAAGTACAACATCCCTGGGGTCAACAGGTGATCTCCAGCTGTCACCAATCTTGCAGATCCAACAAAAGAACAGGGAAGAACAAATGGCGTAGAAGAAGTTGGGCAGTTAGAGAGAATGTTCATGATGTTAAAACGTTTTCTTTTTTGCTAATTATTATAAATCATTTCGTATACCGAAACTGTTAGTCGAAACTATTACGGAAGATGAAACGTTTCAGTTTTGGTTATTTTTTATCAAATTGTATAAGTACTAAGAGACTTGAATTAATTAATGTTGGCAGAAGTGCAAGAGCACCTTTTGGTTGTATTAGACACTTTTTAAAAAAAAAAAATGAATCTAAATTGAATATAAATGCAAAAGATTTTGAAGTCTCTATGAAAAGATTCTAACGAGTGGTGTTATGAGATTTGTTTCCTTTCATCGTATGTATTTCCTGTAACCTGTCATTTCATTTACATTTTCTTCTGTTTAAATTGGAGAGTTTAAAGGCCCAAAATCCCTCTTGTGACACTCTTGGCTTAAGAAATTTAAACTATGTGATTGTATTCTTAACTTATTTAGAATTCATTTCAGTAATTCTCTAATGCAGTTATTTGTTTTCTTAACCTTCCTACAAACCTTTTTATTTCAAGAATAACTCAGATTCATCGCCTTATTTAGCCTTTGTCCTCTGGAGAGTTCTATCAGTCGATACAATGTTTTCGTTCACTTTCATAATTTTGACTCCATAGCCCATAGTGTTCCCCCCTTCTTTGCCAACAAATTTATTAAAAATCCCCAAAACAAACCAAATCTAGCCACCGATTTCCATAGATATATCAAGTGACACGAGAGAGCCCTCTCTGAGTTGAGTAGGCTAGTGCCTTAGCTCTAGAGCTGGTTGAAATATTTACCTCTATCGTTTGTCTTTTCAACCATATAGAATTTACAGAGTGTTAACACCCCAAATGACCCCAAATACTTTACATTGATACATGTCACTAGCAAAGTTCCACGCAGACTGACACTTCATCTACATCATCGCGGGCGGGGATGAAAGTAATGAGGAGATGGAGTCTTATTATAAGCTGACTAACAGAGATATGGAGGAGATAACCAAAGAATGGCTAGCATAATTCCTTGTACCGATCAAAGATGCAAAACTCTCTGACCCCGACATCATCGAAAGTCCTTTGGTCACCCGAAATGAGTATGATGGACAGAGTAGCGCAAATAAAAAGAAGAAAAAGGAGGAAGTACCGGACATAGAAAGTGATGAGAAGGACAGTGCATTGGAGGAAACTGTGCCTGACTCACCTGTAGGAGGAGGAGGAAACAAAGTGAACCAAGAGGAAGGAGGGGAAGAAGGAAACAAGAAAGATAAATGCGAAGTGACGCCGCCAAAGGATCCCATTACAGAGGTTGATACATCAAAGAAAAGGAATGTTTCTCCGCAGAAACCCTCAGCATGGAAGAAGACCCGAGCGAATAAGCCTCAGTCGAAGAATGTGCTCATAGTGGATGATATACAACTCATCATCATAGTTATAGAAGATGCCTCAAAGGATATCATGCAGAGACATGAAGTGAACCAAGAAACATTGTATGACAAAATATGTCAGGATCTCAAGGATATACATCAAGCTATCCATTTGAGCCACATAGTGCCTACTGTGCCTTCTTCAGTAGAAAGTGTAGAATTGGGGGATGAGCCAACCCAATTACGAATATTAGAAGATGCAACCGAGGATCAACTCCGTTGAGTCCAAGAATAAAAGGAGCAAGCCATAGAGGCATTAAAGTAAGAAAAGGATGAGGTCCTAGAGAAACTTCGAGCTATGTAGAAAGAGAAAGATGAACTTAGGGTGATGTTTGAGGAAGACAAAAAGAAAAGCCAGAAAGAGAAAGACTAGTTGCTCGTGGAGAAGATTGGGGTTAAAGAGGCAGTCACTAAAGAAATTTTCTCTGTATCGGTCTTGGCATAGGAGGAAGAAGAGTCAACCGATATACAAGTGGGGAATCTCATTGAGGCCATTCAACAACTTTAAGTAAGAGTAATGGATATTTAAATACAAGCAATGTTGAGCACTCTGCAAGAAGTGCGCGATCATAGGGAAGAAGCTGCCAGGAACACAGTAGAAAGAATCAGGGCATTGGCCTCAGAATATAAGCAACTAAGTGATCGAAGTGTGCATACCTATGAGCGCCTTGCAGAAGATCTAGAGCTGAGGAAACTAGAGGCATATCTCCAGGAGACGAAGCAACAGGCATCCACTGTACAAGAACAACTGAAGTTGCTTACTGTCGTTCAGAAGATGAAGAGGTCACAAGAGAAACGCGTCGTCTAGCACTAGGTTACCTATATTCAGAGCAAGGTTATGGAAGTGACACAAAGACTCCAGTCGGTGCAGGACAAAGCCTGCATGATTTTTGAAAAAGTTGAAGGAAAAGGCTCGCATCTAGACCAATTGTTTGCGACAATGGAACAATGCCTGGAAGGGCCTATTACTGAGCAATTCATTCAAGAGTTCATCGAGCAAGAGGCTCTTGCGAAGAAGAAACTTAAGGAAGCTTGAGCTAAGATCGAGGCCTTCGAAGCATCCCTGCCCATATCTGAGTGACTCAGGATGAGTCACAGGTGAGTGTTGGGGGCTTGTTGGCCCTCAACCAAGTTTTGAGAGAACATTGGTCATGTTTGACCATTTTTGGGACTTCAATAGGCTGGTCGAAGATGGAGCAACCAGGTGGAGCCGAGATCGTGGGATCTCACTCGTTTTGTGGGATTTTTAGGTTATTAGGGTTTATGTAACGGGTATGGGATGTTGGCCCATTGGTCTACCCATGTTTAGGCCTCATTGTAAATGTATAAATAGATAGATAAGTGATGTAAGAAGGTGTGTAAGTGTTAGCTATGTGAAAAGACTTGTAATTTTCTTAGTGCAAGGGAATGTAAGTTGCTTTGTGCACAGACGTTGTATGTAAGGCTTTGTGTTATTGAGGAGTTGGCTTTGTGCCTTGACCTGGTTTTGAGGAAGGTGGATCTAGTGCATTGTGCACAGATCACCTGTCCAATGTGAAGTTGGGCTCAATATATTTGTGCACAGGAGAAGAAGAATGTAGAAACCTTGAAGACTAATAAAGAAGAATAAGAGTTGGTGGACGTAGCCCCACACTGGGATGAACCATGTATATCTTGTGTTGATGTGCTTGTGTAATAATGTTTATGTTTTTTTATGTATTTACCTTCTTAGTGCACTGATATTGATGTATGATAGATATATCTATGGATTCTTAGTTCTTATGTATGATGAATGTTAGATCTGAGTTGGTGCTATGTGCTAATGGTTGGATGTGCTTAATCTTGATTGTTACTGCGCTGGTCTATAATAAGGGTTAACCTGTGATGTGAATAAGGTTTAAGAACTAATGCATGTTATTAGCTAAGCACTCTATTAAGTGTTGCAATCATAGATCTGTGTCCCAGCTCGGTTGTAGACACCCGAGTCCTGCAACCCCACTGCCTCTACCTCAGGTGAGACTTCATCTACTTCGTAGGTGTTTCCAAAAGGGCCGATAGTTAGGGTTTTTTTGGTGCGTTGTTGAAGCGTTGAACGTTGAGTCTACCCTTGTGCCAACACTTACCCTTCAAAAAAATCAAGTTAGAAATGTCTCGGATATCATTCGATGGGGAAGCAAAGGGGAAGGCACATTTAAATTCATATATGCTTACCTAATGGTAGTGGAAATGAAAGATGCAAAAAGGTGTAAGGTGTTGAAACAAAGTTTATTATTTCTTCTTATAATATTAAAATAAATTTTTCTTTGGTTACAGAGCTGCCCTTAGTTCTAAAAAGGAGTCAAAAGTCTTTCAAGAGTTTTCAGGTTTCGGGGTTCGGTTATTCACGAAGTATGAATTTTTAAATAAAAAATCCAAAGTCCCGATACCGAAGTCTCGAAAAGTGATTGTTTAAAAGAATTTAAACCGAATTAAAAGGAATAATTAAAAACATTTAACGACTTTCTAAGCCTTTCGTATTTTCTGTTTCGACCATCTCGACTTAAACAATAGTTCAAAGTCCCGATGCACTTTTCACGAAATCCCTTTTTAATCATGATTAATTAAATTTTAAACATACGTAACAAATTGTTAATCAATCGCATTTCGGAAAAATCAAAGGAGTTATCACTCTTATGCACTCAAGAACCCCGAAGTCCAAAATCCCGAAAATATTAAGCGCTTAAGCATAAGTAACTTAACATTAAAACAGGGTTAAAGATATTAAATGACTTTTCGCGTTTCGCTATTTGGGAGTTTTCAAAGATATTCCTTTCGAAATCCTAGTTTTGAATCACCGATATGTGTCAGTATTTATAACGGATTAGTGGAGATATTTTTAGCGTAAAGTGCGTATCTACAGGTTTTCATTTTTAGCACAAACGTCATGGCACCCAAAAAAGTGCCTAAGAAGAGTGAGGAGGCTGGTGAAAGCTCAAATCTGGATGGAGATGTTATATCCGATACTACGCCACATGTTGTGGATTCAATCAAGTCCTGGAGGCAGATTTTTGAAATCCCAGAGCATGAGATTAGGAACTACCCTGATGATTTCGGAAACGAAAAGACTGAAAATAAACTCAGATATATAATAGAGTCTGAGCTCCATAAGATAGCAACACGACTGAGACTCATCCCTTAGAATGACATCATAAGATGGGATTTAGAAAATACTGACATTCAGAATAGGAGCATTCTAAATCACCAAAAGGTTGTCGTCGGCTCATGCAGACCAACTTTCTTGCTTTCCAGAAGCACAGACAAAGTGGGTTGCCAAAAATACTACAAGGGGAATCAATAACCTCTCCTTCGAAACATGAAAGCATACCTCCAAGTTTCAAGCCAAAGCCTTTTGACGAGAAGATTGTAGAAGAAAATATGAAGAAGACTGAAGCGTCTTCACAAAAAGCAGAAGCTTCACAAATAGAGCACCCAAGGTCAGAAACAGAGTCTACACTCGAGACACCTCCAAAGTCGAGTCAAACGATTCCTCCTTCATCATCAACTATTCCTATTGATATACCTAAAAAAGAAGGAGAAAATCAATATACAGATTTGGGTAGCTCTATTGCATCATTGACTCCTTTACAGTCAACTTTTGGGACTCCTCATTTGGAAGTTATATATGTAAGTGACCTTACTCCAATCTCTACAGAAGAGATACCTTCCTTTGACTACTTTTTCAGTAAAAAGAGGAAAGTTGTAGTGAAATAGGAAATGCATTTGAAAGGAGGCACAATGGTAAAGAAACACATAGTGCTTGTAGATGGACAAAACCTAGAAGAGGAATATTTCACCAAAGAGGTAGCAGGTTCTATGGGAGATTTGTCAACAACCAATTTATTCACAGTTGACAATCTGAAAACAATATTGGAACAGAGGAATCAAATGATAACCCAGTTGCAGAGTCAAATAAAAAATATTGAGAAAAATATCAGAGAAGAGATAAACAAAGATCTAGAACAAGATAGAGCCATTGACAAACAGGAAATCCAATTTCTCAGGTCTAGCTTGGATGAGATTTATGATAAGATGAAAGCTAGTCAAGGACAAGTCATCCAGCAGGAAGAATTAGCGAGATAGTTGCAAGATAGGTTGAATTCTTTTCAAAATTAGGTGATAGATTTAAATGTTTTTCAAGCCCTGCCATTGGAGGTGCATATGAATATAGAAGCATAGAAACAAAGATTGATTTCTAAAGTAGAAGTTATTCATAAATATTTCCAAGAAGTAATTCAATCTTTCGATGACATTGTTTTCAAAGAAAAAGAGGCTAAAGCAGCTCGGGCTACTTTTCAAAAGGAAGTTGTACTTTCAACAAAAGAAGAGGTATCAGAAACTCCAAGGCTATCTGTTGTAGAGAAGATCAGGGGTGACATCATGCTTAAAGTATGGGAGGCCAACATAGCCGAAAGCAAGAAAATGGCCAAGGAAGTCAAGGATGAGTGCGAAGAGACCTTCGATTTGCTAGAAAAAGGATCGTTAGGTATTGGAGAAGACGATTTCCCTGGGCTACTGGGACAGATCAATATTGTAAGACATCAATTTAAACTCAAAGAGAACTTGAATGAAATTCAGGTTGAAATTTTGGAATTAAAGGAGATTGATGTTACCCAAATAGACAAGTGGTTGTTGAAGCCAAAATTAAAATTTCAATCAGTTAAGTTTGCTGACAAAGAGACTGAAGATTGATTCCCAAAAATTCAGAGAAAGTTTTATCTGTTTGAGGCAAAGGATATATTAGAGCCTCCTAGATTTTTTGTGCATTTTCTAGAAAAATGTATTGAATGTCTCGGACCAAAAGAAGGAGATACTTCAAAAAAGAAATGAAGTATCATATTGTAAACTCATATTATCAAGATGATAGAGAAATAAAAGATAACCATGCAAACAGTTCAAGTTTGAATTTTTGTAACCGTTAGCCTCTAGGAGTTAGGAAATCACCAACCGTCAAGAATTGGTGACTTTGTATAAATATAATTTCATAAGACTGAGAAAAGGATTTTTTTGCGGCTGATTGTACTAGAGAAGTTTTTTCATTTACAGTGATTAATGAAAATAGAAATGAAGATTCCAAATTCTGTCAACCTTGAGTTATCTGTTCCTCTTTACTTTCATTTTTAGCATCTTTCCCTTATGTATTTTTGATGAATGTTTAACTAAAATTTAGTAAAACATCTATTGTGGTTAAGAGTTATTTGGTTATCTAATTGTTTATAGTTTTTCCTCTATGCTTTCTATTAGCAGGCCCAAGACCTGTAGATTATTCAGATTACTATATTTTTATGCTTCATTAGATATCTCTTGTCTTTCTTCTTCTCCCTGTTGCAAAGTGAGATTCCTCCATGATTGATGTCTCACATTGTTTAAACAACTTTATGTTTTTCTCCCATCACTTTCATGATTTTCGGATTTCACTCAGGAACTGGAAACAACCTCTAAAATGGTTATATTATTAATTTAAGTTTGGGAATTTTTTCTCTTATAATCCAAAATAGAAATAGCAAACCTTGAAAACAAAGTAATAGATTTTTTAAGCTTTATCCCTCATGACTGTACCTGCTACAAGAAAGCCCAATATAGAGCCCGACCTCTCATATAAGACTAGCATTTCTTTAAATTTATTTAACACTATCTTACAGACAACAAACACCCAGGTTGAATTATAATGTTCATGGGAAGCAATTGAACGGGATATAAGCATCTAGTAACACTGGGAAGCTAGACAAAGATATCTAAAAAACCAACCATAGATTTTATTTTTAGTAATTGATACATTTATACCTTAACTCTCTCTACCTTTTTCGGATTCCTAGAATTTATATTTTAAAGCCTTAAGTATAAACTCTGGAACAACATCTTTTTGGCACCATTGTCAGGGAACGAAGTAACGAAATTATTTTTCCTTGGGAAGAACGACATCGATATTTTCCTTATTTGATAGTGAACAAAGATTGAGAACTTTATAAGGATACTTTCATATTTCACTTGGTGACTCCATGATTAATAAACTGGATTTTAAATGAAAGAATACCAGAAAGAATCCAGACAACAAACAAACTTCGCCTGTATCTGACCCAAATTTTTTTTTGAAATCAAGAAGATACCTTAAACAGACTGCTTCATCGAAAAATAAGATTTATCAACCTAAATTCACACCATCGAACACTAAGGATCTACTTGAAAGGTCAAATACCCCACCTTTTTGTGGAGAACTATCCACTGATAGAATTGTAACCCTAGAGCCTAGATTGGTTTTACCCGATTTTAAAACTGAGATTTTCTCAACTGTTTCTTTCACCAATAGAGGTAAAAGATCTGTTTCACTACCCACTTCGATTGACTTTTCTTTACCTCCCAAATTTCAATTTCCCATCTCTCAAAACTTTGACGAGTATACTACATACCTTGACTCGACTGCTGTTGATTCTCCTGTATATTCACCTTGTGAGTCCAAAGAAACCAGTCCCCATTTCCTAAGTCCCTCTTTTTCAAGTTTCTTGTCTCTTGATGACAATTTTCCTCACACTATATTTCCCTATTTAGGCATAACCGAAGGGTTACCACACCCCTTTAAAAGTCCTCCTTATAATCTCCAAGTTTCAACCTCTAAATTATTAATGGATGGGGTCGGAGGAGGTGGGGCTAGGGGTGGAGCCATAGGTAGTGTTGGGGGAGGAGGAGCAGGCAGTCAAGTACCACTCCATCGAATATTTTCCAAAGTGGCTGCTAGGTATGCTCCTTTGGTCCTTCCAGTTCCTCTCCATGATCTACCCGAAAATTACATGAAAAATCTGCCGAAATTCACAGGAGAAGGTGATTTAACTGCAACTGAACACATCAATTTATTTGATCAATTTGCAGACATCCTTGGTCTTGAAAATTAATATGTTTATTCGAGACTTCTAGTTTATACTTTTGAAGGACAGGTGAGAAATTGGTTCCGAGGTCTAGCAACAGGATCAATACGGTCATACGATGAACTGGAAAATGATTTTATCAGACAATGGGCAGAAATAAAAGACCATCTCTACTATCTAACCAAATTTGGGGCTCTGAGAAAGAAAAACTTTGAATCAATTCTCGAGTTTACCCAAAGGTTTAATAAATTGTATAGTAAAATTCCAGCCGAGGTCAAACCTTCCCAACCCGCAGCGAAAGTAACTTTCGTTGGGGATTTTGACCTTGATTTTTCCATGTTGTTGAGGGAGAGAAGATCACTAGAACTCACTAAAATGAAATATGATGCCTTATAAATTGAATCAAATATGATGGCATCAGGTAAGCTAAAAACAAATTTTGAACCAGGAAATAGGGAAACTAGACGGTATAGAGACCAAGCGGGACCTTCTGGATCATGTAGATTTTTTGAAGACAAGATGGATGACATGGAGAGAATAATTAAAGAATTGTCAAATAAGATCTCAAGAATAGAATTCGTGTTGGATCATGTTTTCATTGATGCCAATGGTTTGATTATTTAGGCGATTGTTGGATCATATGTCATTGATGTAAATGTTTTGGTTTGATTGATGTCATTGATTGATGTCAAGTAATTGATTGATATGATGCCCTTGATGAGAATGATACATGTCCAGGTGGAAACCAATCGATGTAAAGATGAATCATTAGTGTCTTATCATGGTTGATAAGGTGCACAAATGGATGAACTCCAAAGTGGTCCCCTTATAGTGAAATCCCTCATGGGAAGACGCTTTACGGAATGAGTTATCCTAGAAGAATGGTTGGAGGACCCATGCTTGTATGTGGAATAATGAGATGAATATCAATGAAGTTGTTGGTGAAACTATCCTAGATGGATAGTGTTTGTCATGCCATTTCCGGTGGTATGTGGAATGTCACATAACTCCTCACGGTTTGAGAGTTAAGGCCTTATGAAGTTGGAGGACCCCCATATGATGGCTTGAAGCCCCAAAAGGTCAAAGAAGTAAAAGTGCTTGAAAAGA
>SNQJ01S0109541.1:11688-30367 GCA_010110895.2 Picea sitchensis
TGTGTGCCTACATCTAACTGGTTATAAATGACAGTAATGGGTAATGAATAAATGTTGAATGCTAACTAATGAGTTTTGTGTAAGAGGGAAGTTTTTGGAAAAAGATCCCCACACGCATTCACCCCCCCTGCAAGTGTGGTACGTGTGTCCAACAATTAGAACAATCAAAGAATGAACATTTCCCTAAAAAGGATTTCAAAAGGAATCCCAACCCTCAAACTCAACAAAGACAAATTAAGAATGAGGATAAAAAAATCCAAGCCCTCTTTAAAAGTGAAAACTTTATAGGAGGAGAAGACATGCAGGAGTTTGAGGAGTTAGAAGAAGACATAAATCATCTTGGTGATGATTGTCAACAACCTTATTTAACAAGACAAGATTATGAAAAATCCTTAAAAACAGAGTACAGATCCAAAAATAACAAGAACAACGAGATTACAAAAGATTCAACCTATCAAGGAATCACAGATGATATAATGGTTGAACTCCACTAGAAATACAATCTAAGGCCTAGAAATAGGAGTTTCAAAAATGCCCCAGTGAAAAATATCCTTCCAAGGGGTGAAACAAACGAGGCGGATTAAAAAACTGTTGAAAAGAATACTGTAAAAACCAAGACTGTTGACACACATCCTACCAAGACAAAGTCATCAAAAACACCCGTTGTCAACACACATAAAGAGGAGGTTCCTGTAACTGAAACAAAAACCTCACAACAAAAGAAAGATGAAAAGAAGGGGATAGAATCCCAAACCACAGAGATTGACAAAACAACAAGAATTTTTAATCTAGAAAATGAAATTAATAAAATCAAAATTCCTATACCTCTTGTCGAACTGGAAAAAAACCCAATATACAGAAAGCAAATTGCTAAAATAATTAGTTTTTCAGAAAATGAAAGCCAGGACGATGTTATAAAATTAGAAGATGACAAGCCTAATATAATTTTCGGCCCACATTTTGAAGGTGCCAGAGATATCGTTGCCTCTTTCTATATCATGCTAATTGTGTACGATCACCTGCTCCAGAATTGCATGTTGGATCCTGGAGCCTCTCACAATGTAATTCCTAAAGCCATTATGGATAGACTTGGTCTTGAAATCACTCGACCTTACGAATATTTGTATTCATTTGATTCAAGAAAAGTTAAATGTATAGGCATGATAAAAAACTTAGTAGTTAATCTTGCACAGATACCTGCAAAAAGTGTTCTAATGGATGTGGTTGTCGCTGATATACCCCCGAAGTATGGCATGCTATTATCTAGGTTCTGGGGCACCAAACTTGGAGGATCCCTCCAACTTGATGTGACGTACGCCATGATCCCGATCTTTGGAGGACAATTCACACGCTTGTACAGAGAAACCAGGTTGGCGTTTACAGTAAGTGACCCACTCAACCCAAACAACTACCATGCTTATATTGTTGATCAAGATTTAGGGAATTGTATTCTATCTATTGATGATAATATCGATGTATGTATAGAATAAAGTTGTACAGTTAAAGAAACATAAAAAGAAGAATAAATAAATAAAAATGTATATAGTTCTGGAGTTTGGAATTTTTTTTTTAATGGCGCCTCATCTTCTGAAGGAGTAGGAGCTGGAGTGCTTTTTGTGGCACCTGACGACGAATTCATTATACCTTTTTCTTATAGACTACAATGGGACACTGATTATACTAACAATGTTTGTGAATATGAGGCTCTATTCCTAGGATTAGAAGCTGCCAAAAGATTAAAAATTAAGAATTTAGAAGTCTACGATGATGCTAAACTGATCATAAAACAAATTAATTGTCAATGCTAGGCTAAGCACCCAAGGTTAATATCTTATAGGAACTTTTCTTGGTATCTAATTGAGAACTTTTTCTCGTCAGTGAAAGTTCATTACATCCCTAGGGCCAAAAATCAACGAGTAGATTCGTTTGGCAAGAGTAGCCTCGACCTTCACACCTCCAATGGTTTTTAAGCTTAAATATCATATAGAGATGAGACATAGGCCTTCCATACTGAATAACGTACAACATTGGTAGATTTTTTAGGACGATGAACATCTCATATTTTTTTTAGAAATGGTAGATGAGTTTTCTGAAACACACGTCGACCAAGAAAACCAGAATGATCATGTTTGGAACATGCAGGAAGGGGAAGACCCCCAAGATTTTCAAGATAAGATTGCTAATCACCGTATGCTGATTTTGAAAAATAATCAAATCCTCAAAGTCCAGATTCCATTAGAGAGGTTATTTAATCACAACGACATCCCTTTGAAGTCCACTTTACAACCTCAGCCAGAAGAGGTTGAAGATTGCGATATAGGTACCAAAGAAAATCCAAGGTTGGTAAAATTATCCAAATACCTTCCTTCTGAAATAAAAAGTAAGTATTTTGAGTTACTTAGACAATATAAATATGTTTTTTCTTGGTCATGTAATGAATTGAGAACTTATGACACTACAATAATGGAACATAAAATCCCTCTGAAACAAGGTTTCAAACGTTTTAGGCAGAAACTCAGACAAATAAACCTCATATTTCTTCCAGTAATAGAGAAAGAAGTGAAGAAACTCTTGGATGCCAAGATCATTGTCCCACTGAGATACTCTGAGTGGGTAGCAAATTTAATCCTAGTAAGAAAGAAAATGGTGAAATCAGATTGTGTGTAGATTTTAGAAATCTGAACCGATCATCACTTAAGGACAATTATCCATTACCCAAGATGGATCATGTTTTAGAGAAAGTAGTTGGAGCTAATAGAATGTCCATAATTGATGGTTTTTCAGGCTATAATCAAATTGTAGTATATCAAGATGATAAAGAAAAAAATGCATTCACTACCCCTTGGGGTACCTTTATGTATGAAAAAATGCCTTTCAGTTTAATTAATGCAGGGGAAACTTTCCAACGAGCTATGTAAATCGCTTTCATGGGAGAAAGAGATAAGTTTTTTGTTATTTACCTTGATGATCTAACTGTTTTTTCTAAATCTGATGCAGAACATCTAGTACACCTCAAGCAAACTTTCGAGAAATGTCGCAAATTTGGTTTGTCACTAAATCCCAAGAAATATCATTTCACAATGAAAGAAGGTAAACTCTTGGGTCATATAGTGTCTAGGAATTGAATCAAAATTGACCTGAAAAGGATTGAGGCAATAGATACTATAAATATTCCTAGAAATGTAAAAGAAATTTAGTCTTTTTTAGGTAAAATAAATTTCTTGAGAAGATTCATCCCTAACTTTGTTGAAATCATAAAACTGATTACAGATATGCTTAAGAAGGACAGTGAGGTGAAGTGGAAAACTGAATCCAAAGCATCGTTTCAATGTATCAAGAGAGTGATAAGTGAAGCACCAGTTCTGGAAAGCCCGAATTATACAAAGGAGTTTCTGATTTTTTCTTTTGCCTCTGAACACACTATCACAGTTGTATTGTTATAGAAAAATGATGAGTGTTTTGAGCAACCTATTGCATTTTTTAGTAAAATTCTCAGATACGCTGAGTTGAAATATGAATATTGGAAAAAAAAGCTTATGCAATGGTGAAATATCTCAAGGCCTTCAGAACTTATGTACTGCACTCAAAGATCATTGCTTATGTGCCTACAAGTTCTGTTAAGGATATACTGGTTCATCCTGACAATGACAGAAGGAGAGGTAGATGGTTAGAAAAAATCTAGGAATTTGACCTAGAAGTTAAACCAACTAAGCCTATTAAAGGTCAGGGTTTAGCTACATTGATGGCTGAATCAAATTTGAAAGCAATTGGAATAAACCATCTGCAAGAAAAAACAGGAATTTTTGAGACAGATTAACTCAATGTCGTTGTGTCCGCAATCAAAATTCTACCCAAATTCTCTTCTTCAGTTTGGTACTACGATATTGTTTCTTATTTACTAACCCTTCAGTGCCCTAATGAATTAACCCCATATAAATCTAGGACATTGAAGTTACATGCTGTAAAATATTGTATTATAGATGGTAAATTGTATTAGAAGGACCCCCTGGGTTTCCTACTGAGTTGCTTAGTAGAAATTGAAACAAAAATGGTTATAGATGAATTCCACGAAGGAGTGTGTGGAGAACATCATGCTTGGAGAGAAATGGCTTATAAGATCCTATGAGCAAGGTATCATTGGCCAAAGTTATTCACCGATGTAAACACTAAAGTACGAACTTGTACTCCTTGCCAGTTGTTTACAGACAAGCATAAATTCCTAGCTTTACCTTTAGTTCCAGTTAAAACTGAAGCTCCATTTTAGCAATGGGGTCTTGATTTTATTGGAGAAATTCATCCATACTATAGTTCTCAACACAAATCGATTCTAACTGCTACAAACTTTTTCACTAAAAGGGTGGAAGTTATTCCTATGAGAAACACAATTGACTCAATAGTGATCAGTTTTCTGGAGGAAAATATTTTATCCAGATTTGGTTGTCCCCGAAAAATAGTTACTGATAATTCCCAAGAATTTAAGTCCATGGCCATGATAAGATTTTTCCAAAAATATAATATTGTGCCAGGACACTCCATGACTTACTATCCACAGGGTAATGGTCTAGCTGAGTCATCTAACAAAGTTTGATTACTATAATTAAGAAGGTTTTGACCGAAAATAAGAAAGCATGGCATGTGCATTTAAAATATGTGTTATGGGCTAACAAGATAGGTACCAAAAAGTCAATTGGGATGTCTCCATTTCAGATGATATATGGTACTGACGTCATTTTACCAATAAATATAGCACTGTCAGTAATGAAACTCTTTTGAGACTCAAATGAAGAACCGAATGACATTACCAGGAGGATAAACCAGCTGATTGAAGTTCAACAAAATAGGGCCGAAGTAGATGAAAAATTACAAAGATATCAAGAGAATATGAAAGCTTTATTTGATCAAAAAGAAAAAGATAAAGAATTCCTCCTTGGTGATTTGGTCCTAAAATGGGAAGCTGGGAAAGAAGATGTCGGTAAACATGGCAAGTTTGATCAGATCTGGTGCAGCCTATACAAGATTTCAACCTCTGAGGGAAAAAATGCCTTTTTATTAGAAAATCTCGATGGAAAGATTCTTAGCGCCCATGTCAATGGGCAGTACCTTAAGCACTTTATGCAGTAATATTTTTTTGAACTCTCATTGTATATACCATTTTGTTTTTGCGACTTGTTTATATTTATATTTCATTAGTTTAGTTTTTTTTTTACTGTAAATACAAAGAGTCATTGTTTAAAATGAAAATATAAAAAAAAAATGTATATATATACAAAATAGGTTAAAAATTTGCAATGGGAAACTTCCTGATTTACTAGAGTTCCTGACAATTATCATGTTTATCTCATTTACAGGAGAGTTGTTTATAAGCCAAGAGACTAGAAAGATAAAAAAGGTGACATGCATGGATATTTGCGTTAAATACCTTCCGAAAAAGGTAAAAAATTAACAGTCTCTTTGGCTGGAAACACAAAGATCTACCAAGGTATGAATTTTTGTCCTAAAAACTCAGGTTAAAATGTCATAAGAGATATAAATGAGTAAGACAGTAATTTCATGGTTGCTAATATTATCACTGAAATTTTCAAAAAGAGAAATGAAAAACAACTTTAAATTAAAAAAAAAAAAAGCAATAAAAGGGCTTAAGGAAAGGTCACAAGAGTTGAGTAAGAAAATCATTAAGATTAGTCGTATTTGCAGCAGAATATCTGAAGCCCCTTACCTTTCCCATGACTTTGATCAAGATTGCTTTTCACTTGATCCTGGATACTTTCCCATAAGCTTCTTGAAAAAAGAAAGGTCTCACCTTAGCTTTGGAAACTCACAAACTAACCTTCAAAACGAGAATAGGTAAAAGTTTATAGTTCCTCTAAATTTAGATGAACCAGAAGTATGTCTAGGTTAATCCTAACTTCCTTAGTCATTCCGATAGGAATAAACTGATTGGTTTCGCTCAAGGAAAATCCCTGAAAAATATCAACAAGAATTCCCTTAAGAATTTCCTTGAAGCCAAAGATGTTTGAAGGCCAGAAGAGGATTAGTCCAGAGAAACTAAAGTGAGTTGACAGACCTCTGTTGTTAAATTTTAAGCATATATTTTCCCAAGTATATTAGATACTGATTGATTTCCCCCACTCCATATATATATATAGACAGACGGTGAAAGGTAATTCATTATTAATTGCCCCCATCTAGTCCAAAACAGATGAAGAAAGGAAATTCATTATATGATTTCCCTCATATCAGCATTTAAATGCTAGAAAAAAGTGGAAGTGGTGAAAGGAAATTCAATGTGGGAAATTTGATAACTTCATCGGGGTACTGAATAGGCTCACTGACAGTGAAGCAATATCTATATATCTGACGGGCTGTTATACATGAATTAAAAAGATTCTCTGGTAACTATTCCTCTTTCGGATGGATCTACATTACAAACTTATGGGATCCCCTAATTTGAAATATTGGAATTAATTTACCTTGATGCAAACATAATCAGCTAAAACCTGCTAGAATGGTTACTTTTGTTTTGATTATATTACACAAAACGGAGGTCAGTTTTAGAGAAGGAAATCTATTGTGAGCCTAACTCGAGATCACTGGATGTTTTAGTTTTGAAGAGTTTTCAAAGTTAAGGTTGAAGTCTTAAATTCTCGTTTTGAGTTTTCTCCAAAATGTGCTTCACAAAGATGCATTAATGACTCCATTTACCCAACGAAGGCACTTGGTCTATATGTTCTTCTCGTCCCGCAAGGAGACAAGATCCCTAGATGGAGCCTATGTTGAAACAAAGTTTATTATTTTTTCTTATAATCTTAAACTAAATTTTTCTTTGGTTATGAAGCCGCCCTTAGTTCTAAAAAGGAGTCAAAAGTCTTTCAAGAGTTTTCGGGTTTCGAGGTTCTGTTATTCATGAAGTATGAATTTTTAAATAACAATTCCAAAGTCCCGATACCGAAGTCATGAAAAGTGATTGTTTAAAAGAATTTAAACTGAATTAAAAGGAATAATTAAAAACATTTAACGACTTTATAAGCCTTTCGTATTTTCTTTTTTGGCCATCTCGACTTAAACAACAGTTCAAAGACCCGATGCACTTTTCACAAAATCCCTTTTTAATCATGATTAATAAATTTTAAACATACCTAACAAATCGTTAATCAATTGCATTTCGGAAAAATCAAAGGAGTTATCACTCTTACGCACTCAAGAACCCTAAAGTCCGAAATCCCGAAAATATTAAGCACTTAAGCATAATTAACTTAACATTAAAATAGGGTTAAATATATTAAATGACTTTTCATGTTTTGTTATTTGGGAGTTTTCGAAGACATTCCTTTCGAAATCCCAATTTTGAATCGCCAATATGTGTCAGTATTTATAACGTATTAGTGGAGATATTTTTAGCATAAAGTGCATATCTACAGGTGTACCATCCCCATTAAAGCATTTAATTTTTATCGCTTGTATCAGTACGTTCAATTTAACTCAAGTTAAGGGTTAATAAAGGTTTGTTATTTCGAATTTCATTCTTACTTTCAGACAAGAAGCGAGTTACATTCAAAAGAGCTTACACATTTCCTCTCTGTAACAGGTTTTCATTTTTAGCACAAACATCATGGCACCCAGAAAAGTGCCTAAGAAGAGTGAGGAGGCCGGTGAAAGCTCAAATCCTGATGGAGATGTTATATTCGATACTAGACCGCATGTTGTGGATTCAATCAAGTCCTGGAGGAAGATTTTTGAAATCCTGGAGCATGAGATTAGGAACTGCCATGAAAATTTTGGAAACGAAAATACTGAAAATAAACTCAGAGATATAGCAGATTCTGAGCTCCATAAGATAGCAACATGGCCGAGACTCATTCCTTACAATGTCATGATAATACGGTCTTTAGAAAATACCGACATTCAGACTAGGAGCATTCAAAATCGCCAAAAGGTTGTTGTCGGCTCATGCAGACTAGCTTTATTGCTTTCCAGAAGCACAGACGGAGTGGTTGCCAAAAATACTACAAGGGGAATCAATAACCTCTCCTTCAGAACATGAAAGCATACCTCTGGGTTTCAAGCCAAAGCCTTCTGATGAGAAGACTGTAGAAGAAAATCCGAAGAAGACTGAAGCGTCTTCACAAAAAGCAGAAGCTTCACAAATAGAGCACCCAAGGTCGGAAACATAGTCTACACTCGAGACACCTCCAAAGTCGAGTCAAACGATTTCTCCTTCATCATCAACTATTCCTGTTGATATCCCTAAAGCAGCAGGAGAAACTCAATATACAGAGTTGGGTAGCCCTATTACATCATTGACTCCTTTACAGTCAAAGTTTGGGACTCCTCATCCAGAAGTTATATATGTAAGTGACCTTACTCCAATCTCTACATAAGAGATACCTTCCTCTGACTACTTTTTGAGTAAAAAGAGGAAAGCTATAGTGAAACAGGAAATTCATTTGAAAGGAGGCACAATGGTAAAGAAACACAGAGTGCTCGTAGATGGATAGAACCTATAAGAGGAAGATTTCTCCACAAAGGTAGCAGGTTCTATGGGAGCTTTGGAAACAACCAATTTATTCACAGTTGACAATATGAAAACAAGATTGGAACAGAGGAATCAAATGATAGTCCAGTTACAAAGTCAAATAAAAAATATTGAGAAAAATATCATAGAGGACATAAACAAATGGATAGAACAAGCTAGAGCCATTAACAAACAAGAAATTCAACTTCTCAGGTCTATCTTGGATGAGATGTATAAGAAGATGCAAGCCAGTCAAGGACAAGTCATCCAGTAGGAAGAATTAGCGAGACAGTTGCAGGATAGGTTGAATTCTATTCAAAATCAGGTGATAGATTTAAAAAAATTTCAAGCCCTGGCACTGGAGGTGCATATGAACATAGAAGAAGAGCAACAAAGATTGATTTCTAAAGTAGAAGTTATTCAGAACTATTTCAAAGAAGTAAGTCAATCTTTTGATAACATTGTTTTCAAAGAAAAAGAGGCTAAAGAAACCCGTGATACTTTTCAAAAGGCAGTTGTACTTTCGATAAAAGAAGAGGTATCAGAAACTCCAAGGTTGTCTGTTGCAGAGCAGATCAAGGGTACTGATATCATGCTTAAATTATGGGAGGCCAATATAGCCAAAAGAAAGAAAATGGACAAGGAAGTCAAGGATGAGTGCGAAGAGACCTTCAATTTTCTAGAAAAAGGATCGTTATGTATTGGAGAAGATGATTTCCCTGGGCTACTAGGAAAGATCAATATTGTAAGATATCAACTGAAACTCAAAGAGAACTTGAATGAAATTGAGGTTGAAATTTCGCAATTAAAGGAGATTGATGTTACCCAAATAGACAGGTGGTTGGTGAAGACAAATTTAAAATTTGAATCAGTTAAGTTTCCTGACAAAGAGATTGAAGACCGATTCCTAAAAATTCAGAGAAACTTTTATCTGTTCAAGGCAAAGGATATACCAGAGCCTCCTAGATTTTTTGTGCATTTTCTAGAAAAATGTATTGAACGTCTCAGACCAAAAGAAGGAGATACTTCAAAAAAGCAATGAAGTATCATATTGTAAACTCATATTATCAAGATGATAGAGAAATAAAATATAACCATGCAAATGGTTCAAGTTTTCATTTTTGTAACCTTTAGCCCCTAAGAGTTAGGAAATCACCAACCGTCAAGAATTGGTGACTTTGTATAAATATAATTTCATAAGACTGAGAAAAGGATTTTTTTGCGGCCGATTGTACTAGAGAAGTTTTCTCATTTACAGTGATTAATGAAAATACAAACGAAGATTCCAAATTCTGTCAACCCTAATTTATGTGTTCCTCTTTACTTTCATTTTTAGCATCTTTCCCTTATGCATTTTGATGAATGTTTAATTGCAATTTAGTACAACATATAATGTGGTTAAGAGTTATTTGGTTATCTAATTGTTTACAATTTTTCCTCTTTGCTTTCTATTAGCAAGCCCAAGACATGTAGATTATTCAGATTACTATATTTTGATGCTTCATTAGAGATCTCTTGTCTTTCTTCTTCCCCTGTTGCAAAGTGAGATTCCTCCATGATTGATGGCTCACATTGTTTAAATAGCTTTATGTTTTTCTCCCATCACTTTCATGATTTTTGGATTTCACTCAAGAACGGGAAACAACCTCTGAAACTGTTATATTATTAATTTAAGTTTGGGAATTTTTTCTCTTATAATCCAAAATAGAAATAGAAAACCTCATAAACAAAGTAATAGATTTTTTAACCTTTATCCCTCATGACTGTACCTGTTACAAGACAGTCCAATATAGAGCTCGGCCTCTCAGATCAGACTAGCATTGCTTTAAATTTATTTAACACTATCTTATAGACAACAAACACCTGAGTTGAATTAAAATGTTCATGGGTAGCAATTGAACGGGATATAAGCATCCAAGAACACTGGGAATCTAGACAGAGACAGTTAAGAAACTAACCATAGATTTTCTTTTTAGTAACTGATACATTTTATACCTTAACTCTCTCTACCTTTTTCGTATGCCTAGACTTTATATTTTAAATCCTTAAGTATAAACTATGGAACAACATAAGGAATGGCAGTGCATATGGAAACCTAGGATTTGGCCTAAAATATCGGCCTTCTTGTGGCTGGTACTAACACAGAAAGTCCTAAAATAGGATAAGATAAGAAAGAGAGGGTACAAAGGCCCCTCCATATGCATGTTATGCAGAAAGGATTAAGAAAATATAAATCACCTTGTGTGTACCTATCAGGAAGAGATAATAATTTGGGATAATGGGGAAATGTTGTTCTGTCTTTCTGGGGGAGGTAGCAATGACACAACCAAAACCATAATAGATTGGATGTTCGATCCATTAAAAAATTCCCTACTCAATAAATCCTAGGAGTTTTTCCTAAGAAATTTTAATTGGAATTTATGGAAGGAACATAATAGAAGAATATTAAAAAAAATCCTTCTTCAATTCAGCTAATTTGGGGAAGAATCCAAGAAAATGTGCAAGAAACCATAGCTTATGTACCTGGTCAAAAGAAGATCGTATATTGTTAGCTAAGGAGGAAAACATCTTTGGGAAATGGAGATTGGAAATGACATATAAAGAAGTGAAAAAATCCCCCATCCATGTTAGGAAACACCCCCACCAAGTATGGAAGTCGTCGGAGGAAGGGGTCATCAAAATAAACTTTGGCGAAGAGTCAAAAGATAAGGTAGGGAAATCAGGGGCTTGAGGGATCCTACAAGATTTCGATGGTAGGATATTAGCCATGTTTGCAGGTAAATTAGGATAAAACATTAATAATGGAGTGGAACTATAAGGCCTCCTCAGAGGGGTTTCCATGGCCAGAACGAGGGGAACAAAAAGTATGATAGAAGAAGGTGAGTCACTTCTAATAATATCGACTCTTAAAAAATCGATTGATGGCTCTAACCCAAAACATATCTTGTCAAATTGGAGACGTTCTCATGGTTGGGATCAGATTGTCGAATTAATCAAGAGCTTCCTGGTGATTATCCCAAACCAGGCGTGAAAGAGTGAAAATTCAGTGGCAGATTACTTGGCCAACCTAGGGATCCAACAACTAACTCATCTAAAGACGTGGAATCTTGGGAATCCCACTAAGCTACCCATATGGCAGGAGGCCATAAAGTTAAATAGTTCCAACACTAGGCTCTCAGATGGGGTAGTAGAAGTCAAGATCAGGCTAGCCACATGGATGGATGACAAGATACTCGAGACACATGGATCAATGGAAGAGAGGGTAAGTTGCATGGATCAAGGTGGGGTTAATTCATCAATAGGGAGGAACCATTATGAAGGGATTGTCGATAGTCGTGTTGACAACGCCAACTTAGATAATTGATGGTATGAACGATACAACTGAGCCTTGGAAGGGACATGTAGTTTCATCGATGCTCAAGGGGAAGTATCAATGTCATGTGAAAGAGAGTAACAATCAGTGGATCATGCAGCGAGTACAGAATGATGGTGGGAACAATATCTTGAGAATGAAGGTTAGTTATGGGAAGTAGGGTGGAGGTACTGCAAGTACAACAAAATATTGGGTGAATCCTATGGAAGAATTAATGAAAATACCCCACCTCAATGGAGTTGAGATGCAAATTTATTTTAAGAGGGATGACCAATGTATTGGCTCAACAGTGCAAAATTTGAGTGTAGTGGAGAGTCTCAGATAGAAGAGGGAGCTTAAAATTCAAGGACTTTGGGACTGGTTGTGGAAGTGGAATCCCAATAAGGCCCTCCTGTGGCATCTTCCCCCAACAAGGTTAAAAGGGGGAAACATAGGTGGTAGTGGTCATTGGAAGGAACATCAGTACTTAGCATATCCTACTCAGAGATGAGGGGTGAGGAACAAAAGGTCAGGTTTATGGTGGAATTTATAGAGAATGGTGAATAGAAAGAAAGGGAATATTGGGTTAGTCTTATTTGTTCTAAGAAAGAGGCACAGGATGGCCAGAAAAGGATCAAGGGAGACTAGTCAGAAAGGGAAACAAAAATACTCCTCCTCCTCCTAAGGCTTGATCAATCGCACAAGGGTGGAAAGGGAAACTTGGAAGGCTGGGATGAGGTTTAAGAACCTTTTCTCTGACACCAAAAAGTAAACAGCTACAGAAATAGAGGAAGTGGTTCTGCATCATCAGTGCACCACCTCTGAAGCATACATTTTTAGAGAATTCAAAGCTTGGGTTGGGGATCCGAATTATTCAAGAACCAAGGACAAAAATTACTTCAAACTAGAAGAAGCCTACTAGATTGTGAAGGCTATGGTTGCACAACTTGTTGAGAAAGTCAAAACAGATAATGACAACACTCTACAGGAAATTAAAATGTCGGAAGCCAAATTTGAACTATTTTGTCACTCTCAATTTAGAATTAAATTCCAGGTCAGGCAAGAGTTTTAGAACCACGACAATTCTCCAAGTACCTCCAGATACCCAAGTCCACCAGTTTCGCGCAAGTTCCCCATTCAGGTCAAGGATGAATAAAATCCAAGCGAGGTGGCTCGTGAAGTCAAAAAGTTGGAGGGCCATCTCAAGACTCCAGAAAAATCCATCTCTTGACTCTACGATATCTTCTCTGCTATCTTTTTTCTTTGGCGGCAAATTTATAGGGTGGTTATAGCTTCAATTAGCCTTGTTTTTAGATGGTAGAATTATGGGTAGGCATCGTTTTGAGCCAAATCTGACCTTGGTCAATTTGTTTTCTTGATGGTTGGAAAAAATGTTTGGTTGGTTGAACATATAGCTATTACAGGTGAGGGATTTGGATTTTGGTTTCCATTTTGGCACACCCTCACCGGACTGTCATTTTGTTTTTCTTGATGATTGGAAAAACTATTTGGATATGTCTGGACATATAGATATGATCGGTGAGGGCTCAAGTTTCCATTTTGATGGACTCTCACTGGATTGTTTGTACTTGTACTATTTATATTTAGAAATATAAATCTCTCTCTCTCTCTCTCTCTCTCTCTCTCTCTCTCTATATATATATATATATATATATATAATCCCGTTAGTTTACAAAAAATAAAAATAAAAATAAAATCCTAGATATATCATCCCCCACCTTCATATAACTGTCCCACACCCCCAACACACCCCATCCTCATACAAGTTTTCCCCAATATCTCATTTTCCACCCTCATGTGAATTATATAAGTTATATGTGTTGATTTTTCATAAGCTAGGTTAAGCATGAAGTTCATTCCTTTTTTAGCATTTCACTTAACCATAAATGTTGCAACAACCAAGATCACAAGAAGAAGCACCATGCACAAGAACACAAAATGTATCCTGGGAAACCCTTCTCAACAAGGGAAGAAAACCCAACCAAATATTTTTCTATATTCTTCAAGAGAAAGACCTTCACCACCAAGAAATACCTTAGCACACAAGAGGGTTCTTCAAACCCTAGAACGCTAGCGCCCAAGAGAGGTGTACACCTTTTCCAAAGAAGTGTACTAGCTGAAATTTCCAAACTCACAAGAAAGATATGATTCCACAATGGGGAATCTTCCCTTACTTATATTATGCTTTTCCTATCAATAGAAGTGTCTATTGGATCAATAGGTCCGACCTCTGTATGTCACATTAATTCATTATTATTATTATTATTAAAATAATAATTAATATTAACCAGATTAATTATATTTTACATTTATTATTAATCGAATTAAGGTGGGGCTGACCTATACCCTTTACATAACAATTAGGGTTACATGTATGTCTGACTCTTAAACAATATATAGCAAAATATATGATACACCCACTAGTTCTCATCCAATAGGGGCACATCCATAGGGATGTCATATCTCTGGTTCACTACATTACATAGAAGAACTAGATATTCACACGTTCACTTGTGCTCGTCCACAGGCAAATCCACTCTACAAATATTATGTCCCACCGTCTCATACATGAGAACCATCTGGAGTCTTCTCGTCAACTATGCTTGCTCATAGTAGAATAATACATCATCTTCATTTTTATTCACATGACGATGCACCCAGCAGTTTGGGATTTCACACGTTCACCTTGTGCTCAGCCACAAGCATGTCTTAACTCAACAAATCGCCTTTCCCACTAGATAATCATCTGGATTTCATCTCAACTCTTTGAATGGAGGAATTCATCTCTACGTTCCTATGTTTGTCTCAGGTAGGAACCACGTACCCTTCTTAGGGTATTTATCTCAGGTTTGTAAGCTTAGAGAAAGACTTAGATAGTTGCAATGATCCACATCTCACATGTTTGTAAGCTGGAGAATGTCTCACATAGTTGCATTCATCAACACTCCCTCTGATATAGGGAGTCATTCTTCATCATTCCAAGTCTCATATGGATGTTTTCTAAATTTGTTTTTGGATGGAGTCATCAAAACTCCCTCTCAACAAGGAAGAAATTTTTTCACCAAGTTAGGCTGGTGCAGATGTCTATAATTTTCTCATGTGTAGGAAGATACTGCATGTGTAAGATTTTCTTATGCATCATATATCTGATATAAGGATATTTCATCTCATTGTGTTTCAATCCATTAGGAAACACTGGGTTCTCAAGGAGCTTTACATATGGCTCTTAGTTATCATCATATGATCCATCTCATGGTTAAGTAAATCTATTAGGATTTTGTGAGGCCACATTGCTTCACACACTCATTGTTATATACTCTGCCTCTGTGGTACTCAAGGCCATAGATTTTTGTTTCCTACTGCATTAGGAAACCATGAAAAACTTCATGGTAAGACAACAATCGGATGTGCTCTTTTGATCCATTGTACTCTCTACTTAATCTATATCGGTATATCCTGCAAACTCAAGTTCACATTGGAGGGATATCTCAGTTCATGTCCAATTGTTACTCGTATATCTCAATACATGCTTTACTATTGTCTAGTAAGTCTTTCTTGGATGACTCATGGATTGACTAGGCACATTCACTACATAGCATGAATCAAGCCTGGTGTTAACTAGATACATCAATGATCCAATCAGTTATGGATCAATCTCATCTGAATCATCATCACTCATTTTCTTCAAATCCATCACGGTATTGTTTCATTCCGTCGTACTGAACTTCTTTAATATTCCCACTGTATGTTTTCCTTGACTTAGGAAAATCTCATCGGTCCTCTATCATACTTCTTGTCCCAAGAAGTGGTGCATTATACGCATATCCTTCATCTCGAAATTAGAAGTCAAATATTACTTGTATCCAACAACAAGGCTTTATGAAAAAGTCATCAAAATTAGGTTCTCGTCACCAACACTGTAATAATATAGGTTTGGGTCAGCAACACGTTTTTTGAAACCCAAATCCATCCATCAGGTATAGTTTCCAACTCATGGATGGCAGTACGAATGGAAGTGTATCGAGCTTACTGGATCAAGTGTCTTATCATAGAAAACTCCCTCTGTTTGTGAGAAACTTATGGCTATAGATATTTCTTTGTATTTCTCGACACTTCTATCAGTTGCATGCTTGATATTATAGATCCACATGGAATTCATTACAGGACTCCCTTCTATTTTCTGAACAATACCTTATACATCATTCTTTTAAGACATATTGTTATTATGGAATCTTTCCATTCCTATTCTCATGTTTCTTTTCTAATACAAGGAGGGACAACATCAATGAAATGGCTCATGACTGAAGGATAGCTCGAATATCTTTTTCTTTATCGAGATGTGCCTTGAGAGGCTTGTATGTTTCTCTACCTCTTTGCAGAGTGAGTCTAGGTAGGCCTTTTACGCCCTACTGCAATATCTATGAATATATCAATTGAAGAAACTTGATCAGTTGGAATAAGGTATGTATCCCTCTGAACTGCTGAAGGGGGAAAAAGTATTTGTCTTACTGTCAATCTCCATTTGAGATTCTCTAGATATTTGAAAGGCTATCTCTTTTTCAAGGACAATGTTTGTTCTTGTATAATGAACAAATTAAATATGGTTTGGACTCTCGTACCAGGGATAATGGTCCAAGTCTTTGAGAGCTCTTGTACCAGGAATAATATCCTTTATTTATTTGAAAAATGCAATCAACTTATAAAATTAGAGATCAAATGGTATACCTAGTTTGTAGTCATGTTCTTTTAGAGGAAGTACTTCTCCTCTCTCTTCTCTTCACTCTTTTGAGGTGGATCTGGATCAATATCAGCGGTGGAAGCATATTGTCTTCCCTTCTTCCTGGTTGGACAGTTTCTTGCAATGTGTCCAAACTTATCACATCTAAAGGACTGAATTTCTGAAACATATCTTCTTTGATAACCTGGATTGGATGAAGACTTTTCACCTTTAAATGTTTTCCTGAAATTTCTTTTTAATTTTCCTCCCTTCTTTGTATGAAGTGCAAGAGCATGGTTTTCTTCTGAGGAATATTCCACTCCTCTATTTCTAAGTCTAAGTTCTTCTTGAGTGCAATCTGTCCATAGACGCTCAAAGGTTGGTAGAGATTCTCTTCCACTGATACTCTGAATGAAAGGCTCCCATGATTTTGGAACATTCTAGAGAGTGGTTAAGACAAGTTCTCTATCAGACATGATTTCCCCAATGGTCTCTAGTTGTTCTTTAATCTCTGATAACTTCATAAAGAAGAGTGCAACTGTGTCATCCTTCGTCATCTTGGTACTTTGAAGTTGGCTCTTTAAGGTGAGAGCTCTGAGAGTGTTTTCACTTTCAAACATTCCTTTTAAAGTTTTATACATATCATAGGATGTCTTCATATTGGCAATATGGGGAAAGAGGTGATCTCTTACTAAGTAGATGACTATTTTTCTTTCTTTGACATCTTCTTCTTTTCTTATCTTCTTCTCTATATCTGTAGTTGTGTATGGTAGAGTTTTAGTTGTTATATCCAAGAGGTCATATTATTCAAGAGTGACTAGAAGCTTTGATTTCTAGGGGTTGAAGTTGCTTGCTCCATCAAGGCTATCTTCTACTAATGTTATGTTCTTCATTTGATTGGTTTCTTCAATTTTTTGTTGACTGGATTTTGAAAACCTAATAATTAGGTTAAATTAGAAACCTTGGATTATATTGGACTTATGACTACCAACAATCAATTTGATAATTTCAAAGAGATGCTTTCTGATTCAAGAGAATGTTTCTTCAGAAATCTAGAATTAATATTCTGCAGGAAATTTCGGCACCCTAGAAACCCTAGGGCCAAAAATAAAAATTTCTCGGAATTTCGTTTCGAGAGATTCTGGAGATGTGCTGGAAGAGGTTGTACTCTTCTAATATAAAAGTATCCCCATCATCCAAGTATTAAGGGATGAATCACCACTGAAAGGGAGTTCGTATGGATTTTTCTGGAAACCCTAGAAGGGTCATACGGTTCTGCAAAAAGTGAACCGAGACTTGGTAGATGCTTGTGCAATGGGTTCTTTCAAGACCTATCCTCTGATATCATGTTTATTTTTCATAAGTTGGGTTAATCATGAATTTCATTCCATTTTTATCACTTCACTTAACCATAAATGTTGTAGCAACCAATATCACAAGAAGAAGCACCATGCACAAGAACACAAAATGTATCCTAGGAAACCCTTCTCAACAAGGGAAGAAAACCTAACCAAATATTTTGCTATATTCTTCAAGAGAAAGACCTTCACCACCAAGAAATACCTTAGCACACAAGAGGGTTCTTCAAACCCTAGAACTCTAGCACCCAAGAGAGGTGCGCACCTTTTCCAAAGAAGTGTACTTGCTGAAATTTCCAAACCCGCAAGAAAGATATGATTCCACAATGGGGAATATTCCCTTACTTATATTAGACTTGTCCTATCGACAAAAGTGTATATTGGCTCAACAGGGCCGACCTCTCTAAGTCACATTAATTCATTATTATTATTATTATTATTATTGACCAGATTAATTATATTTTATTATTATTAATCACATTAAGGTGGGGCCGACTTGTACCCTTTACATAACAATTAGGGTTATAAGTAAGTTTGACTCTTGAACAATATATAGCAAAAGATCTGATACACACACTAGTGCTCATCCACTAGGGGCACATCCATAGGGATGTCATATCTTTGGTTCACTGCATTACACAAAAGAACCGTATCTTCACACATTCACCTGTGCTCATCCATAGACACATCCACTCTACAGATATTCTTTCCCATTGCCT
>SNQJ01S0109541.1:39586-53834 GCA_010110895.2 Picea sitchensis
AAGCTCTTGGATGATGAGGCAGGTTCCAGATCTACATTCTATGGCCTCAGATCTATCACTAAGACACTGGTATGGTTACATTATTGTCTTGACAGATGCTATTGTTTGATATGTTGTGGATTCTTAGGGCATTCTTGGTATGGATTCTATGATGTGGCTCAATTTGGTTGATTTGGTGGATGGAGTGAGCAACACTCTTGTGATTCAGTAGTGACATGATTGTTATGGCATACTAGTTATTTATACATGATTGAGATAGCATTCATATTGATTTATTGTGGAGCATGAGCAAGCTATTGGAGAGCTTGTATGTGTTGTGACTGGCTGTGGGTCAGTTTGGACAGTGAAAGACATAAGATAAAGTGATTGCAGGTTGTAGAGGATCTGAGCATGTGAAGCAAAGAAAAACCCTAGTTTCTCAAGAGTAGACGCTTGTGACATTATACATTGGCCGCATTCACATGCGGGTTGTAGTAAGCCAGGACGCGTTCACACGCGAGATGCACTACTGACAGGTCGCGTACCTATTGATAGATTAATATCTGTTGAGGATTTTTGCCTCATCTCAGTTGGTGCTGAGAATGTAAGCTGAGTCTTACATATAGAGCTGGTGATCTTGTAGAGTTGTACTCTATTCAGTTGTTGCTAATAAACCCAAGGATTGTAGTCCGTAATAAAAAGAAAATTGTACATACATCTTGTGTTCTTTGTGTCCATTGTGATGATGACTTGTTGATGATATATTGCTGATATATGTTTCTGATATGTGCCTACATCTAACTGGTTATAAATGACAGTAATGGGTAATGAATAAATGTTGAATGCTAACTAATGAGTTTTGTGTAAGAGGGAAGTTTTGGGAAAAAGATCCCCACACTCATTCACCCCCCCCTAAGTGTGGTAGGTGTGTCCAACAATTAGAACAATCAAAGAATGACCATTTCCCTAAAAAGGAATTCAAAAGGAGTCCCAACCCTCAAACTCAACAAAGAAAAATTAAGAATGAGGATAAAAAAATCCAAGCCCCCTTTAAAAGTGAAAACTTTATAGGAGGAGAAGACATGCAGGAGTTTGAGGAGTTAGAAGAAGACATAAATCATCTTGGTGATGATTGTCAACAACCTTATTTAACAAGACAAGATTATGAAAAATCCTTAAAAACAGAGTACTGATCCAAAAATAACAAGAACAATGAGATTACAAAAGATTCAACCTATCAAGGAATTGCAGTTGATATAATGGTTGAACTCCACTAGAAATACAATCTAAGGCCTAGAAACAGGAGTTTCAAAACCGCCCCAGTGAAAAATATTCTTCCAAGGGGTGAAACAAATGAGGCGGCTTAAAAAACTGTTGAAAAGAATACTGTAAAAACCAAGACCATTGACACACATCCTACCAAGACAAAGTCATCAAAAACACCCATCATCAACACACAGAAAGAGGAGGTTCCTGTAACTGAAACAAAAACCTCACAACAAAAGAAAGATGAAAAGAAGGGGATAGAATCCCAAACCACAAAGATTGACAAAACAACAGGAATTTTTAATCTAGAAAATGAAATTAATAAAATCAAAATTCCTATACCTCTTGTCGAACTGGAAAAAAACCCAATATACAGAAAGCAAATTGCTAAAATAATTAGTTTTTCAGAAAATGAAAGCCAGGCCGATGTTATAAAATTATAAGATGACAAGCCTAATATAATTTTTGGCCCACATTTTGAAGGTGACAGAGATATCGTTGCCCCTTTCTATATCATGCTAACTGTGTACGATCACCTGCTCCATAATTGCATGTTGGATCCTAGAGCCTCTCACAATGTAATTCCTAAAGCCATTATGGATAGACTTGGTCTTGAAATCACTCGACCTTACGAATATTTGTATTCATTCGATTCAAGAAAAGTTAAATGTATAGGCATGATAAAAAACTTAGTAGTTAATATTACACAGATACCTACAAAAAGTGTTCTAATGGATGTGGTTGTCGCTGATATACCCCCGAAGTGTGGCATGCTGTTATCCAGGTTCTGGGGCGCCAAACTTGGAGGATCCCTCCAACTTGACGTGATGTACGCCATGATCCCGATATTCGGAGGACAATTCACACGCTTGTACAGAGAAACCAGGTTGGCATTTACAGTAAGTGACCCACTCAACCCAAACAACTACCATGCTTATATTGTTGATCAAGATTTAGGGAATTCTATTCTATGTATTGATGATAATATTGATGTATGTATAGAAGAAAGTTGTACAGTTAGAGAAACATAAAAAGAAAAATAAATAAATAAAAATGTATATAGTTCTGGAGTTTGGAAATTGTTTTTTGATGGCGCTTCATCTTCTGAAGGAGTAGGAGCTGGAGTGCTTTTTGTGGCACCCGACGACGAATTCATTATACCTTTTTCTTATAGAATACAATGGGACATTGATTATACTAACAATGTTTTTGAATATGAGGCTCTAGTCCTAGGATTAGAAGCTGTCAAAAGATTAAAAATTAAGAATTTAGAAGTCTACAATGATGCTAAACTGATCATAAAACAAATTAATTGTCAATGCCAGGCTAAGCACCCAAGGTTAATATCTTATAGGAAATTTTCTTGGGATCTAATTGAGAAATTTTTCTCGTCAGTGAAAGTTCAATACATCCCTAGGGCCAAAAATCAACGAGTAGATTCATTGGCAAGAGTAGCCTCGACCTTCACACCTCCAATGGTTTTTAAGCTTAAATATCATATAGAGATGAGACATAGGCCTTCCATACTGAATAATGTACAACATTGGCAGATTTTTTAGGACGATGAACATCTCAGAATTTTTTTAGAAATGGTAGATGAGTTTTCTGAAACACACGTCGACCAAGAAAACCAGAATGATCATGTTTGGAACATGCAGGAAGGGGAAGACCCCCAATATTTTCAAGATAAGATTGCTAATCACCGTATGCTAATTTTGAAAAATAATCAAATCCTCAAAGTCCTGATTCCATTAGAGAGGTTATTTAATCACAACAACATCCTTTTGAAGTCCACTTTACAACCTCAGCCAGAAGAGGTTGAAGATTGTGATATAGGTACCAAAGAAAATCCAAGGTTGGTAAAATTATCCAAGTACATTCCTTCTGAAATAAAAAGTAAGTATTATGAGTTACTTAGACAATATAAATATGTTTTTTCTTGGTCATATAACGAATTGAGAACTTATGACACTACAATAATGGAACATAAATCCCCTCTGAAACAAGGTCTCAAACCTTTTAGGCAGAAACTCAGACAAATAAACCTCATATTGCTTCCAGTAATAGAGAAAGAAGTGAAGAAACTCTTGGATGCCAAGATCATTGTCCCACTGAGATACTCTGAGTGGGTAGCAATTTTAGTCCCATTAAGAAAGAAAATGGTGAAATCAGACTGTGTGTAGATTTTAGAAATCTGAACCGATCATCACTTAAGGACAATTATCCATTACCCAAGATGGATCATGTTTTAGAGAAAGTAGTTGGAGCTAATAGAATGTCCATAATTGATGGTTTTTCAGGTTATAATCAAATTGTAGTATATCAATATGATAAAGAAAAAATTGCATTCACTACCCCTTGGGGTACCTTTATGTATGACAAAATGCCTTTTAGTTTAATTAATGTAGGGGAAACTTTCCAACGAGCTATGTAAATCGCTTTCATGGGCGAAAGAGATAAGTTTGTTGTTATTTACCTTGATGATCTGACTGTTTTTTCTAAATCTGATGCAAAACATCTAGTACACCTCAAGCAAACTTTCGAGAAATGTCGCAAATTTGGTTTGTCATAAATCCCAAGAAATCTCATTTCACAATGCAAGAAGGTAAACTCTTGGATCATATAGTGTCTAGGAATGGAATCAAAATTGACTCGAAAAGGATCGAGGCAATAGATACTATAAATATTCCTAGAAATGTAAAAGAAATTTAGTCTTTTTTAGGTAAAATAAATTTCTTGAGAATATTCATCCCTAACTTTGTTGAAATCGTAAAACTGATTACAGATATGCTTAAGAAGGACAACGAGGTGAAGTGGAAAACTAAATCCAAAGCATCATTTCAATGTATCAAGATAGTGATAAGTGAAGCATCAATTCTGGCAAGCCCAGATTATACAAAGGAGTTTCTAATTTTTTCTCTTGCCTCTGAACACACTATCACAGTTGTATTGTTACAGAAAAATGATGAGGGTTTTGAGCAACCTATTGCATTTTTTAGTAAAACTCTCAGATACGCTGAGTTGAAATACGAAATATTGGAAAAACAAGCTTATGCAATGGTGAAATCTCTCAAGGCCTTCAGAACTTATGTACTGCACTCAAAGATCATTGTTTATGTGCCTACAAGTTCTGTTAAGGATATACTGGTTCATCCTGACAATGCCAGAAGGAGAGGTAGATGGTTAGCAAAAATATAGGAATTCAACCTAGAAATTAAACCAACTAAGCTTATTAAAGGTCAGGGTTTAGCTACATTGATGGCTGAATCAAATTTGAAAGCAATTGGAATAAACCATCTGCAAGAAAACGCAGAAATTTTTGAGACAAATGAACTCGATGTCGTTGTGTCCACAATCGAAATTCTACCCAAATTCTTTTCTTCAGTTTCGTACTATGATATTGTTTCTTATTTACTAACCCTTCAGTGCCCCAATGAATTAACCCCATATAAATCTAGGACATTGAAGTTACATGCTATAAAATATTGTATTATAGATGGTAAATTGTATTGGAAGGACCCCCTGGGTTTCCTACTGAGTTGCTTAGTAGAAATTGAAACATAAAGGGTTATAGATGAATTTCGTGAAGGAGTGTGTGGAGAACATCATGCTTGGAGAGAAATGGCTTATAAGATCCTAAGAGCAGGGTATTATTGTCCAAAGTTATTCACCGATGTAAACACTAAAGTATGAACTTGTACTCCTTGTCAGTTGTTTACAGGCAACCATAAATTCCTAGCTTTACCTTTTGTTCTAGTTAAAACTGAAGCTCCATTTTAGCAATGGGGTCTTGATTTTATTGGAGAAATTCATCCATACTACAGTTCTCAACACAAATCGATTCTAACTGCTATAGACGTTTTCACTAAATGGGTGGAAGTTATTCCTATGAGAAACACAATTGACTCAATAGTGATCAGTTTTCTGGAGGAAAATATTTTATCCAGATTTGGCTGTCCCCGAAAAATAGTTACTGATAATTCCCAAGAATTTAAGTCCATGGCCATGATAAGATTTTTCCAAAAATATAATATTGTGCTAGGACACTCCATGACTTACTATCCACAGGGTAATGTTCTAGCTGAGTCATCTAACAAAGTTTGATTACTATAATTAAGAAGGTTTTGACCGAAAATAAGAAAGCATGGCATGTGCATTTAAAATATGCATTATGGGCTAACAGGATAGGTACCAAAAAGTCAATTGGGATGTCTCCATTTCAGATGATATATGGTACTGACGTCATTTTACCAATAAATATAGCACTGTCAGTAATGAAACTCTTTTGAGACTCAAATGAAGAACCGAATGACATTACTAGGAGGATAAACCAACTGATTGAAGTTCAAAAAAATAGGGCCGAAATAGATGAAAAATTACAAGGATATCAAGATAATATGAAATCTTTATTTGATCAAAAAGCAAAAGATAAAGAATTCCTCCTTGGTGATTTGGTCCTAAAATGGGAAGCCGGGAAAGAAGATGCCGGTAAACATGGCAACTTTGATCAGATCTGGTGCAGCCCATACAAGATTTCAACCTTTGAGGGAAAAAATGCCTTTTTATTAGAAAATCTCGATGGAAATATTCTTAGCGCCCATGTCAATGGGCAGTACCTTAAGCACTTTATGCAATAATATTTTTCTGAACTCTCAATGTATATACCGTTTTGTTTTTGCGACTTGTTTATATTTATATTTCATTAGGTTAGTTTTTTTTTTTTACTGTAAATACAAAGAGTCGTTGTTTAAAATGAAAATATAAAAAAAAAAATGTATATATATACAAAATAGGTTAAAACTTTGCAATGGGAAACTTCTTGATTTACTAGAGTTCCTGACAATTATCATGTTTATCTCATTTATAGGAGAGTTGTTTATAATCCAAGAGACTAGAAAGATAAAAAAGGATGGATATTCGCATTAAATACCTTTCGAAAAAGGTAAAAAATTAACAGTCTCTTTGGCTGGAAACACAAAGATCTACCAAGGTATGAATTTTTGTCCTGAAAACTCAAGTTAAAATGTCATAAGAGATATAAATGAGTAAGACAGTAATTTCATGGTTGCTAATATTATCACTGAAATTTTCAAAAAGAGAAATGAAAAACAATAATTTAAAAAAAAAAAAGCAATAAAAGGGCTTAAGGAAAGGTCACAAGAGTTGAGTAAGAAAATCATTAAGATTAATCGTATTTGCAACAGAATATCTGAAGCCCCTTACCTTTCCTGTGACTTTGATCAAGATTGCTTTTCACCTGATCCTGGATACTTTCCCATAAGCTTCTTGAGAAAAGAAAGGTCTCACCTTAGCTTTGGAAACTCACAAACTAACCTTCAAAACGAGAATAGGTAAAAGTTTATAGTTCCTCTAAATTTAGATGAACCGGAAGTATGTCTAGGTTAATCCTAACTTCCTTAGTCATTCTGACAGGAATAAACTGATTGGTTTCGCTCAAGGAAAATCCATGAAAAATATCAACAAGAATTCCCTTAATAATTTCCTTGAAGCCAAAGATGTTTGAAGGCTAGAAGAGGATTAGTCCAGAGAAACTAAAGTGAGTTGACAGACCTCTGTTGTTAAATTTTAAGCATATATTTTCCCAAGTATATTAGATACTGATTGATTTCCCCCACTCCATATATATATAGACAGATGGTGAAAGGGAATTCATTATTGATTTCCCCCATCTAGTCCAAAATAGATGAAGAAAGGAAATTCATTATATGATTGCCCTCATATCAACATTTAAATGCTAGAAAAAAGTGGAAGTGGTGAAAGGAAATTCAATGTGGGAAATTTGATAACTTCACCAGGGTACCGAATAGGCTCACTGACAGTGAAGCGATATCTATATATCTGACAGGCTGTTATACATGAATTAAAAAGATTCTCTGGTAACTATTCCTCTTTCGGCTGGATCTACATTATAAACTTATGGGATCCCTAATTTGAAATATTGGAATTAATTTACCTTGATGCAAACATAATCAGATAAAACCTGCTAGAATGGTTACTTTTGTTTTGATTATATTACACAAAATGGAGGTCAGTTTTAGAAAAGGAAATCTATTGTGAGCCTAACTCGAGATCACTAGATGTTTTAGTTTTGAAGAGTTTTCAAAGTTAAGGTTGAAGTCTTAAATTATCATTTTGAGTTTTCTCCAAAATGTGCTTCACAGAGATGCATTAATGACTCCATTTACCCAACGAAGGCACTTGGTCTACATGTTCTTCTCGTCCCGCAAGGAGACGAGATCCCTAGATGGAGCCTATGTTGAAACAAAGTTTATTATTTTTTTCTTATAATCTTAAACTAAATTTTTCTTTGGTTACGAAGCTGCCCTTAGTTCTAAAAAGGAGTCAAACGTCTTTCAAGAGTTTTCGGGTTTCGGGGTTTGGCTATTCACGAAGTATGAATTTTTAAATAACAATTCCAAAGTCCCGATACCGAAGTCACAAAAAGTGATTGTTTAAAAGAATTTAAACCGAATTAAAAGGAATAATTAAAAACATTTAATGACCTTATAAGCCTTTCATATTTTCTTTTTCGGCCATCTCGACTTAAACAACAGTTCAAAGACCCGATGCACTTTTCATGAAATCCCTTTTTAATCATGATTAATAAATTTTAAACATACCTAACAAATCGTTAATCAATCGCATTTCGGAAAAATCAAAGGAGTTATCACTCTTACGCACTCAAGAACCCTGAAGTCCGAAATCTCGAAAATATTAAGCACTTAAGCATAATTAACTTAACATTAAAATAGGGTTAAATATATTAAATGACTTTTCGCATTTCGCTATTTGGGAGTTTTCAAAGACATTCCTTTCGAAATCCCAATTTTGAATCGTCGATATGTGTTAGTATTTATAACGTATTAGTGGAGATATTTTTAGCGTAAAGTGCGTATCTACAGGTGTACCATCCCCATTAAAGAGTTTAATTTTTATCGCCTGTGTCAGTACGTTCAATTTAACTCAAGTTAAGGGTTAATAAAAGTTTGTTATTTCGAATTTCATTCTTACTTTCAGACAAGAAGCGAATTACATTTAAAAGAGCTTACGCATTTCCTCTCTGTAATAGGTTTTCATTTTTAGCACAAACATCATGGCACCCAGAAAGGTGCCTAAGAAGAGTGAGGAGGTCGGTGAAATCTCAAATCCCGATGGAGATGTTATATTCGATACTAGACCACATGTTGTGGATTCAATCAAGTCATGGAGGCAGATTTTTGAAATCCTGGAGCATGAGATTAGGAATTGCCCCGAAAATTTTGGAAATGAAAATACTGAAAATAAACTCAGAGATATAGAAGATTCTGAGCTCCATAAGATAGCAACATGGCTAAGACTCATTCCTTACAATGTCATGATAAGATGGTCTTTAGAAAATACCGACATTCAGAATAGGAGCATTCGAAATCGCCAAAAGGTTGTTGTCAGCTCGTGCAGACTAGCTTTATTTCTTTCCAGAAGCACAAACGAAGTGGTTGCCAAAAATACTACAAGGGGAATCAATAACCTCTCCTTCAGAACATGAAAGCATACCTCTGGGTTTCAAGCCAAAGCCTTCTGATGAGAATACTGCAGAAGAAAATCCGAAGAAGACTGAAGCATCTTCACAAAAAGCAGAAGCTTCACAAATAGAGCACACAAGGTCGGAAACATAGTCTACACTCGAGGCACCTCCAAAGTCAATTCAAACGATCCCTCCTTCATCATCAACTATTCCTATTGATATCCCTAAAACAACAGGAGAAACTCAATATACAGAGTTGGGTATCCCTATTACATCATTGACTCCTTTACAGTCAAAGTTTGGGACTCCTCATCCGGAAGTTATATATGTAAGTGACCTTACTCCAATCTCTACATAAGAGATACCTTCCTCTGACTACTTTTTGAGTAAAAAGAGGAAAGCTATAGTGAAACAAGAAATGCATTTGAAAGGAGGCACAATGGTAAAGAAACACAGAGTTCTCGTAGATGGACAGAACCTATAAGAGGAAGATTTCTCCACAAAGGTAGCAGGTTCTATGGGAGCTTTGGAAACAACCAATTTATTCATAGTTGACAATATGAAAACAAGATTGGAACAGAGGAATCAAATGATAGTCCAGTTGCAAAGTCAAATAAAAAATATTGAGAAAAATATCATAGAGGAGATAAACAAAGGGCTAGAACAAGCTAGAGCCATTGACAAACAAGAAATCCAACTTCTCAGGTCTAGCTTGGATGAGATGTATAAGAATATGCAATTCAGTCAAGGACAAGTCATCCAATAGAAAGAATTAGCGAGACAGTTGCAGGATAGGTTGAATTCTATTCAAAATTAGGTGATAGATTTAAAAAAATTTCAAGCCCTGGCACTGGAGGTGCATATGAAGATAGAAGCATAGCAACAAAGATTGATTTCTAAAGTAGAAGTTATTCAGAACTATTTCCAAGAAGTAAGTCAATCTTTCGATAACATTGTTTTCAAAGAAAAAGAGGCTAAAGAAGCCCGGGATACTTTTCAAAAGGCAGTTGTACTTTCGGAAAAAGAAGAGGCATCAGAAACTCCAAGGTTGTCTGTTGCAGAGAAGATCAAGGGTACTGATATCATGCTTAAAGTATGGGAGGCCAACATATCCAAAAGAAAGAAAATGGACAAGGAAGTCAAGGATGAGTGCGAAGAGACCTTCAATTTGCTAGAAAAAGGATCATTGGGTATTGGAGAAGATGATTTTCCTGGGCTACTAGGACAGATCAATATTGTAAGACATCAACTAAAACTCAAAGAGAACTTGAATGAAATTGAGGTTGAAATTTCGCAATTAAAGGAGATTGATGTTACCCAAATAGACAGGTGGTTGGTGAAGCCAAATTTAAAATTTCAATCAGTTAAGTTTCCTGACAAAGAGATTGAAGACCGATTCCTGAAAATTCAGAGAAACTTTTATTTGTTCAAGGCAAAGGATATACCAGAGCCTCCTAGATTTTTTGTGCATTTTCTAGAAAAATGTATTGAATGTCTCGGACCAAAAGAAGGAGATACTTCAAAAAAGCAATGAAGTATCATATTGTAAACTCATATTATCAAGATGATAGAGAAATAAAATATAACCATGCAAATGGTTCAAGTTTTCATTTTTGTAACCTTTAGCCCCTAGGAGTTAGGAAATCACCAACCGTCAAGAATTGGTGACTTTGTATAAATATAATTTCATAAGACTAAGAAAAGGATTTTTTTGCGGCCGATTGTACTAGAGAAGTTTTCTCATTTACAGTGATTAATGAAAATACAAACGGAGATTCCAAATTCTGTCAACCCTGATTTATGTGTTCCTCTTTACTTTCATTTTTAGCATCTTTCCCTTATGAATTTTGATGAATGTTTAATTGCAATTTAGTACAACATATAATGTGGTTAAGAGTTATTTGGTTATCTAATTGTTTACATTTTTTCCTCTTTGCTTTCTATTAGCAAGCCCAAGACATGTAGATTATTCAGATTACTATATTTTGATGCTTCATTAGAGATCTCTTGTCTTTCTTCTTCCCCTGTTGCAAAGTGAGATTCCTCCATGATTGATGGATCACATTGTTTAAACAACTTTATGTTTTTCTCCCATCACTTTCATGATTTTCGGATTTCACTCAAGAATGGGAAACAACCTCTGAAACTGTTATATTATTAATTTAAGTTTGGGAATTTATTCTCTTATAATCCAAAACAGAAATAGCAAACCTCATAAACAAAGTAATAGATTTTTTAACCTTTATCCCTCATGACTGTACTTGTTACAAGAGAGTCCAATATAGAGCTCGGCCTCTCAGATCAGACTAGCATTGCTTTAAATTTATTTAACAGTATATTATAGACAACAAACACCTGGGTTGAATTAGAACGTTCATGGGCAACAATTGAACGGGATATAAGCATCCAGGAACACTGGGAATCTAGACAGAGACAGTTAAGAAACCAACCATAGTTTTTCTTTTTAGTAAATGATTCATTTTATACCTTAACTCTCTCTACCTTTTTCGGATGCCTAGACTTTATACTTTAAAGCCTTAAGTATAAACTATGGAACAACATAAGGAATGACAGTGCATATGGAAACCCAGGATTTGGCCTAAAATATCGGCCTTCTTGTGGCTGGTACTAACACAGAAAGTCCTAAACTAGGATAAGATAAGAAAGAGAGGGTACAAAGGCCCCTCCATATGCATGTTATACAGGAAGGATGAAGAAAATCTAAATCACCTTGTGTGTACCTATCGGGAAGAGATAATAATTTGCGATAATGGGGAAATGTTGTTCTGTCGTTCTGGGGGAGGTAGCAATGACACAACCAAAACCATAATAGATTGGATAGTTGATCCCTTAAAAAAATCCCTACTCAATAAATCCTAGCAGTTTTTCCTAATAAATTTTATGTGGAATTTATGGAAGGAACATAATAGAAGAATAGTAAAAAAAATCCTTCTTCAATTTAGCTAATTTGGGGAAGAATCCAAGAAAATGTGCAAGAAACCATAGCTTATGTACCTAGTCAAAAGAATATTGTATCTTGTTAGCTAAGGAGGAAATCATCTTTAGGAAATGGAGATTGGAAATGACATATAAAGAAGTGAAAAAATCCCCCATCCATGTTAGGAAACACCCCCACCAAGTATGGAAGTCGTCGGAGGAAGGGGTCATCAAAATAAACTTTGGCGAAGAGTCAAAAGATAAGGTAGGGAAATCAGGGGCTTGAGGGATCCTACAAGACTTCGATGGTAGGATCTTAGCCATGTTTGTAGGTAAATTAGGATAAAAAACTTATAATGGAGTGGAACTATAAGGCCTCCTCAGAGGGGTTTCCATGGCCAGAACGAGGGGAACAAAAAGTATGATAGAAGAAGGTGAGTCACTTCTAATAATACCGACTCTTAAACAATTGATTGATGGCTCTAACCCAAAACATATCTTGTCAAATTGGAGACGTTCTCATGTTTGGGATCAGATTGTCGAATTAATCAAGAGCTTCCTGGTGATTATCCCAAACCAGGAGTGAAAGAGTGAAAATTCAGTGGCAGATTACTTGGCCAATCTAGGGATCCAACAACTAACTCATCTAAAGACGTGGAGGCTTGGGAATCCCACTAAGCTACCCATCTGGCAGGAGGCCATAAAGTTAAATAGTTCCAACACTAGGCTCTCAGATGGGGTAATAGAAGTCGAGATCAGGCCATCCACATGGATGAATGACAAGATAATCGAGACACATGGATCAATGGAAGAGAGGGTAAGTGGCCTGGATCAAGGTGGGGTTAATTCATCGATAGGGAGGAACCATTATGAAGGGATTGTCGATAGTCGTGTTGACAACACCAACTTAGATAATTGATGGTATGAACGATACAACTGAGCCTTGGAAGGGACATGTAGTTTCATCAGTTCTCAAGGGGAAGTATCAACGTCATGTGAAAGAGAGTAACAATCAATGGATCATGCAGCGAGTACATAATGATGGTGGGAACAATATCTTTAGAATTAAGGTTAGTTATGGGAAGTAGGGTGGAGGTACTGCAAGTACAACAAAATATTGGGTGAATCATATGGAAGAATTAATGAAAATACCCCACCTCGATGGAGTTGAGATGCAAATTTATTTTAAGAGGGATGACCAATGTATTGGCTCAACATTGGAAAATTTGAGTGTAGTGGAGAGTCTCAGATAGAAGAGGGAGCTTAAAATTCAAGGACTTTGGGACTGGTTGTGGAAGTGGAATCCCAATAAGGCCCTCCTGTGGCATCTTCCCCCAACAAGGTTAAAAGGGGGAGACATAGGTGGTAGTGGTCATTGGAAGGAACAACAGTACTTCACATATCCTACTCAAAGATGAGGGGTGAAGAACAAAAGGTCAGGTTTATGGTGGCATTTATAGAGAATGGTGAATAGAAAGAAAGGGAATATTGGGTTAGTCTTATTTGTTCTAAGAAAGAGACACAGGATGGCCATAAAAGGATCAAGGGAGACTAGTCAGAAAGGGAAACAAAAGGACTCCTTCTCCTCCTAAGGCTTGATCAATTGCACCAGGGTGGCAAGGGAAACTTGGAAGGCTGGGATGAGGTTTAAGAACCTTTTCTCTGACACAGAAAAGTAAACAACTATAGAAATAGAGGAAGTGGTTCTGCATCATCAGTGCACCACCTCTGAAGCGTACAATGTTAGAGAATTCAAAGCTTGGGTTGGGGATCCGAAGTATTCAAGAACCAGGGACAAAAATTACTTCAAACTAGAAGAAGACTACTGGATTGTGAAGGCTATGGTTGCACAACTTGTTGAGAAAGTCAAAACAGATAATGACAACACTCTCCAGGAAATTAAAATGTTGGAAGCCAAATTTGAACTATTTTGTCACTCTCAATTTATTAAATTCCAGTTCAGGAAAGAGTTTTAGAACCATGAAAACTCTCCAAGTACCTCTAGATACCCAAGTCCACCAGTTTCACGGAAGTTCCCCATTCAGGTCAAGGATGAATAAAATCCAAGCCAGGTGGCTCGTGAAGTCAAAAAGTTGGAGGGCCATCTCAAGACTCTATAAAAATATAGCTCTTGACTCTACGGTATCTTCTCTGCTATCTTTTTTCTTTGGCGGAAAATTTATAGGGTGGTTCTAGCTTCAATTAGCCTTGTTTTTAGATGGTAGAATTATGGATAGGCATCGTTTTGAGCCAAATCTGACCTTGGTCAATTTGTTTTCTTGATGGTTGGAAAAAATGTTTGGTTGGTTGAACATATAGCTATTACAGGTGAGGGATCTGGATTTTGGTTTCCATTTTGGCACACCCTCACCGGACTGTCATTATTTTTTCTTGATGTTTGGAAAAACTATTTGGATATGTCTGGACATATAGATATGATCGGTGAGGGCTCAAGTTTCCATTTTGACGGAATCTCACTGGATTGTTTGTACTTGTACTGTTTATATTTAGAAATATAAAGACTTTGGTTTTAGATTTTAG
>SNQJ01S0109544.1:6705-31127 GCA_010110895.2 Picea sitchensis
CATCGAGGAAAAAATATGGTGTATTGCATGGAAGGATTCCTTTGAATTGGTCCTCATGTTGTCATGGAGTAGATGGATCAAATATGAAGAACTTGGATTACACAAGAAGTTGTACTTCTTTCATCATTTTGAAGAGTGTAATAGCCTTGTTCTTAGTGTGTTTGGTAATATTATCAATGATTTGATCCTTTACAACTAGAATGTTGAACTTGAGATCAATACTAAGGAGAGTTTTAGGTTGTAAAAGTGATTCCTTAATTAGGAGGGCTAAAAACGTTGCAAAAATTCCATAATTTAAACTCGATGAAGACTTAGGTAGGGTGGTAGATCAAGCTTGATCACATTGTCAACATATTTCTCTGCAGAGGTCGGGTCGGTCGTAATATCCCCAGCTCCGTACTCCTTCAGACAATCGGATAGAATGGAGGAGGAACCCCTCTCACGGCTCATCCTGACCATTTTATTCGCATGCACCAGGGTTGACACTTGTCACTCATGGAACTGCATGCATTCCACCAGCACGCATCACCCTTGCACGTCCTCCCCTTTCCAGGAACTTAGGATAAAAATAAAACATAAAATGCACATGTTCTTTTTGGAATAATAATAAAACATTATTACTAGGATTAAGCCCCCTAGGCCAAACACTTGGCCCCTTTTTGCACCTTCCAGCCCCTACTTCCTTTCCCTCTCTATGGATTCTTAGTCCCCCTTCACTCATTCATCGTGGTTGGTCTGCACCTGGCGGTGTTTATATTTTATTAATTGTTCTGCATGATTACATATACAACAGCAGGCTCCTGGCCTTCAACACTTAGGCTCCCTGGCCTAACAAACACATAAGCCTCCAGCTTTTAATAACTTGGCTCACCAGCCTATAAAACATAATTACAATTCCTTTCAGAACATGGTTTACAATGGGGCTCGGCCTTGGGGACACTACAATCCCCCTCCCCTTATTTTTGCACTGTCCTCAGTGCAACTTACACTGTCTCTGCAAGCCTTTCAAAATTTTCAAAGATCGCGAATTTTCTGCCCCCATAACCTCTTCATGCTCCCATGTCACGTCCTCATGACCGTAGTAGGTCCATTGAACATTTACCAGGATGATGGATTTGTTCCCAATAGATTTGAATTTTTGTTCCAATATGCACACCAGATTGACTCGAAAGTCGCATTGTTGTTTCACCTGAATCACATTCAATCGATAACATGATTAGCATCCGGTTACATATTTCTTAAGCGGTGAAACATGAAAAACGTATGTCTGATCATGAATCGCGGGTAATCGCGAAACGTAATGCAACTAGCCCAATCCTTTCCTAGGATCTCAAATGGCCCACAAAATCTTACGGCCAACTTGGCTTAACTGACTTGAGGGGAACTCTGTTAGTTTTTCACTTCCGAGGAAAACATGGTCACCCACTTTGAATTCTCTGTGGTTTTACGGTACTATCAGCATTAACTTTTTCTGCCTACCACAGGCGACTTTTGGGTCTGTTTAATCCTTATCATTTTGGTCTTCCATCTCTTTTGGTGCTTCGGTTATACTACTCACGGTCAGCTGGTTTATCCTAGCTCACTGGAGTGTTCACTTTCTTCCATAAAGCGCTTGAATGTGCTCATCTTCAATGATGCATGATACCACCCACTATTGTAGGTAGATTCTACCAAATGCAGGTGAATCTACCCACCTTGATGGTTTATTCATCACATACATTCTGAAGCATGTCTTCTATTACTCTGTTCACTCTCTACGTGTCCATCGGACTTCGGGATGATATGTTGTGCTAAAGTTGGATCTGTCCCAAATCCCTTTTGAGCGAGTCCTTTCCATAAATTAATTGAATTCGAGTCCCTATCGAGGACACAATTGTTTTAGGAATTCCATTGCAAGCGTCGCGACTTCTTTTTAAAAGATATACGACAACCGGCGCCACGTAGGTGTGGTTTTCGATTGGAATAAAATGGAAGTGACCTTAATTAAGCTTGTCCACCACCACCATGATTGAATCATGTTTGCTTGCTTGTTCACATAATTGTCGATTGATAAAATCCATTGTTACCATGTCCCATTTCCACTTTCGGGGAATGGGTAAAGAAACATAACAACCACGATTGAGTGCCTATGCACCGATATAACCTTTCTGGCATTCCATACATCGGCGATGTATTCAGCGATTTATTTCTTCAAACCCGGCCAAAAATAATGGCCTTTGGCTGCCATAGTCTTATGATATCTAGGATGTCCAGCATAATCCGCGTTATGCATCTCCTTTAGAATTTCGAGCTTCAATTCTACCGGACGGTAGATTTTATACACTGTTTTTATATAGAAGTAAACCATCGGTTCCCAAGGTGTAGCTTTCCTTGGTTTGTGGTCTCTCAAGCTGTTGTAGCTTTGCTACAAGACTTATCTTCAAATCGGTATTTGCGACTTCAAGTATGTCTTTCATCTCAGTGCGGTACATGCTAATGGCTGTAGCATGTAATTAGTGCACTTTCTGGCGAGTGCATCGACCACCTTATTTTCTTTTCCCTTTTATTATATGCTTGATATCAAGTCATATTCGCAGAGCACCAATACATCGATTTGCACGGCATTTTAAAGATCATTAATCAAATAAATACCAGACCCGTCGTAGTGCATTTCTCAACAGATCTCTTGCCCATGAGGTAATGTCTCCATTTCCTCAAGGCATGGAATGATTAACTGCTAGCTCTAAATCATGAGTGGCATAATTCCTCTCATGGTCCTTCAACTTTGCGTAACAAACTACAAATCCCTCTTGGCTGAGAACTCCTCCCGGTCCCTCCTTACATGCATCCGGTGCACACCTCGTGAAATCCTTATTTGGATCTGCAATCTTGAGTTAGGTCTTGGTTAGTAAATTTGCTTCAATCATTTGGAAGGCGCTCTCATTCTTCATTCCACTAGAGCGTCTTCTCCTTCCTTTGTAAGGAGGTGATAGAATGAGCTATCCTTGAGAATCCGACTATAAACCTCTCATAGTAGCCTTCGGACCCATAAAGATGTAACCGCCAAATTCCTTGGCGGTGACCATTCTCGGATGGCCTCAACCTTTTCGGGATCCATAGCGATCCCCTCTTAGAAATGATATGTCCCAAGTAATGGATGCGCCTTTGATAAAGAGCACTTGCACCGGTTTGGTATGCCGGTAGGGTGTTCTCGCCGAAGCACCCTCGGCACCATTCTCGGGTGTTGCTCATGTTCTTCCTCTGTCTTGGGAATACACCAAGATATCATCGGAAGACTATGATAAACTTTGTCAAATAATCTCACGAACACTCCATTCATTAAGCACGCGTGAAAACAACGGTAGCGTTGGACTGACTAAACTGACACCACCATTGAACTCATAATGGCCGTGCCTTATTCTGAATGTTGTCTTACCGATGATGTCCTCATCGCTGATACTCACTTGGTGTATCCGGATCGGAGATCTATTTTTGAAAATATTTCCACACCCTTCAAGCGATCAAAAGATCATCAATCCTTAGCGAGGATACCTTTTTCTTATTGACCTTATTCAGCCCCGAGAAATCAATGCACGACCTCAACGTCCCATCTTTCTTCTTCATGAATAGGATGGGACATTACGATGACTTTGCTTTAGGTAGAATGTAACCTTTCTTCCAAGTATCTCTTATTTTGTTGCAACTCTTTCGATACGGTATACTCCCATTCTATAAAGAACCTTAGCCGAAGCTGGGTATCGGACATCAAATTTATAGAAAATTCGACGTCCCTCTTGAGTAGTCGGGTACCTCACGAAATATGTCCTTGAATTGTTGCTTGAGTGCCGTGGTCTTCTAGATTGAGACTACATCTTTCGGGGATTCAGCTGCTTCCACCATTTTGCCAAATAATTGGCTTGACCTTTAGGTGGTAACATTTCTTCGGTGCATGGTGAGATTTCCCCTCGCGATACGGCTCTAGGAATTCCTTGGACTATTGCACGATTTCCCTCTTGGACAAGCGTATGACCTCTTGTTATGGCAATCCCAGGAAGAGGGCATGAAATTGGTCCAACCATTTCCATCCCAGGTAAGAAACGTCGTGGAGCGCAAAGGGAAGAATATTCAATTCGTCAATTCGCTGATATTGATGAAACTATTTTCTCATATTTTATTGAATCTCGGATCAGTAAAACAATCAATCAATTAATCAGATAATCAATTAAATCGATAGTCTGTGGTCAATATAATCTATTGGTTTCATGTGCTCCCTCTTGATTATCGACTCTCTAAATGATGGATGGCCTAAAGTACAAAAGGAATTTGACATACGCCTCCCATTTCCTTCTTAAACTTCCCTCCGGTGAACCAAGCCTTAGGATAAGGCCTTTCTCCCCTTGTTGTTCATCTGAAGCATTTAGCCCGCCTTGTGTTTTCCATAGTCTTAGGATCATCATGGCCAGATCTTGTCGCCCATGGAAGGGTGGCGGGTCCACTTTCGGATATCTCGAGATCTTAGTGACCTCTTCTTTGATGAATGGAACATGCGGAGTAAGTTCTAGAAAACTTACGTTCATACTCATCGGTAAATAGCGCCTAAGCGGAGTTGAAGAACTCCTTCATCTTTCTTTCATAGTATATTTGGTCGGGTATTTCTTCTCAAATACCTCTTAAGTCCTTCCAAGTGACCTCTTTCTCTCTGATGTCTTTCACAAAGCCCGATCCCACCACATGGATACTTTTACTTTTCGGTTGATACATTTGCAATTATGCTACCATGCATGGGCGGAATAATTCTGCAATTGAGAGTATTTCTTCATGCCAAGCAACGAGGGTCGGTATATTCCTCCTTCTTATGTTCTCCAGCCGGTGTTGGAGGCTTAATGTGTTCATCTCTCCCCTTTCAATTCCTCCTTTCCGGATTTTCGATGTTTTCTAGTAGTGGACGGGCTTGAACTACTATGCGTCTCCACAATGAATGCTGGGAGAGACTAAGATGTCGACTACCACTCCTCGACCTACTTCTTCTCCCATGGGTTCTATGACTCTCCATCTTACTTGAGTCTCTTCCCTTCGAGTTTCTTCTCTATTCTTTCCGGGCTCTTAAAATTTTTTAGTTTAATTCACCACATGCGATCCTTGACTTTCATGAGCTTTTTGATATCTTCGGCGAGCCGGGCCTCTCTTTGCAATCCTTCAATGATTTTCATTATGTGTCCTTCCTTATCCTTCTCTTTTCCATGCCATTGGAGTTCGGTCCTTCCCACTTCCACGGCATCCTTTTCCTTCCACGTTAGTCTCCCTGGCCCCGGGCGATGCGCACCTTTTCCCATTCCATAGTCGGCGTTGGTTATTTGGAGTCCTAACCCTCGTTGAAATCTGCACACGCACTAGCTGTGCAATTCAATTTGAAGTTTGTCGGGCCATTAAACCTTCGGGAACAATCCACAACATTTATAAGCCAATGCAAACAAGAACAAAAGACATTTTTGTTTAAAATAAGTTTCAGAGCTCTTGGTGTTACCCGATTACCAAGGGTTTTTGAAACTTTCATTTTGGCACTTCCGGGATTTTTGAGACATACGGTTTCGATTGTCCAGGGACTTCGGGTTTAGCACCAGTTCATTTTCGCGGTGACTCCCACCACCTTTTATCATTTCAATTTCAATTCCGAAAATTAGGTTTCCCTTGATCTCGAGAGACCCACAGCTTATAGCTATCATCCGCCAGGTTTGTGCTCGATTCTTTTGTCTTGGATATTCGGGACTTGGACTTTGGGGTTTGGGGTTTGGTCCGAGCTGTGAATTATTTCCTTTCCAACTGACTTCCAAAATTCAATTTACTTTGCCCTCTGGACCCACATATACCGGTGGTCACCAATACTGATGACGGTAACCGCGTTCATGAGGGTCCTCATCACTTTTAACGACGTCATCGGGTCCCCACCACTCTTGTTTTCTTCTCAACCTTGGCTTGCGTTGGTGTGCGTCGTGATACATGCCAGAACACCGTAAAGATTATGGTGGAACAACACCGTAAATGGAAGCGGATCATTTGGAGTTGAGCGCAAAGTTCCGACATACGTAACGATGAAGTCATCTGCTACAAGTTAGCGGTGCGGGTCCTGCCATTTGGTTGGGGACTTTACTCGCACCACATCCCAGCACTAATTCCTGGACTGACTAGCGGATTCCGGATCTACCGTTGTTGGTTGATCCAAGTCAACGGATTGGTTTCCGGTAGTTCTCGCGATATTCCAGTTTCGGTGTACTTCGTTGAATGGATAACGTTAAGACATTGGAACACTTCAAAGGTTTAAACCATGGCGCAAGATCCGGTATGGGGTTTTGGCAACATGGAGCGGATCGAAACTTCCATCACCGGGTTGTTCCCATGGCTCCGTTTCAACATATCCGCCATCTAAGCTGCTTTATGATGGCTAACTACCCATTTTCCGATAATCAGAACCAATTCGATACCGGACTCGTTTCTCTTCAGTTCGGGCCATCGTAAAACCATCATTCAGCATGAAACAAATGCGTTGAACGGACGTGCTGCTAACGCTGTATTTGCGCAATTCGAACAAACGAACACAGGCTGGGGTGAAGACGCGTATTCGATGTTTCAGCGGTGGAACGTGATTTCGTGGCGTGCGTTGATGGATAACTGGTGGATTCCACCAATAGCAAATTCTTGAGGCCTTCCGGAACCTCCTAGCCTTAGACCGCACTACTCATATTCGGCAATGGGTCACCCAGACTAGGACTAAGCTCCACCCAATTAAAGGAATTCTAGGCTAGGCTAAGGTCTGAGGGAAAACAACAGAAAACCGGAAGGATTCTTCCCCAAATGCCATCTTACGCCCACTACTCACGGACTCTCATTCCCACATGCATGTTAGCACGGGAGTATACACCTTCAAAAGCAAAGTCCATCGGTGCTAACCCCCCTCTACAGGTCGACCTTGGTAGGATCAAAGGAATCTCAGAGCCGTAGGTCTTGGACACTCACGGAAGAAATCTCTTCCCAACAACAACCACCCTCTCTCACCTAGAGAGAGGTCATATACATGCTCAATCACAACTTGCACTTTCCATCAAGCCACGCATAGTCCACTTCTGCGTGGTCACCATAGCCAGCTGGAAATACAAACCATACTCAATCGGGCTCATTGATGGCCGAGAATGGTTGAGTCCGCGGCCGGAATGAGAGCCTCCGCATGGGATTACGATCCCGGTCCGGACGGAGGGATGTACCTGATTATCAAAGACAACGGAGTTCGACTCTTAGGAATGAGCGAGGTTATCTCTGAGTGAGATTCGATTATTTTATCCTAGCTATGTATGCTCGCCGGGCTGATCGGGATAGAATGGAGGAGGAGGAACCCCTCTCACAACTCATCCTAGCTGTTTTATTAATGCGCCGGGGGATGACACTTGTCACTCCATGGAGCGCATGTGTTCCACCGGCCGCCTTATCCTTACGTCCTCACTTGCCAAGAACTTAGGATAAGAATAAAACATAAAATGCACATGTTCTTTTTGGAATAATAATAAAACAGTATTCCTAGGCTTACGCCCCCTAGGCCAAACACTTAGCCCCTTTTCCACCTTCCGCCCCACTTCCCTTACCCTCTCTATGGATGCTTAGTCCCCTTCACTCATTCATCATTGGTTAGTGCACTTTTCGGCGGTGTTTATATTTTATTAATTGATGATGATATACACATATACAACTGACGGGCTCACGGCCTTCCAACGCCGACTCCTGACCTAACAAACACATAAGCCTCCATTTTAAGAACTTGTCTCACCACGACCTATGAAACAAAATTACAATTCCCTTCGAGGTATGTTTTAATGGGAGGCTCGACCTTAGGGACACTACATTTATGACCATTGCACCACATAGTTTTGTGATGCTTCACCTACATCACATATATTAGTAAGGCGTGGTAAAGTCATCATTATAGGGAAAAAAAAATGAAAAAATCAAGAAGAAGGATAACACATACCTTTCTATATTTTGCACCAAATGCTAAATCAATTTCTTTTTGCATATGATTGGGATCCTTGTCCAATAGCCCTTGTCGAATAAATTGAGACACCCCATTCCATGGCAAGTTACCATTAACTTCTTCACATTGTTTTTTCCATACCTTCATGCAATCAATGATTATTTTAATGTAGAGATGCATTGCATCCAATTGTTCACCACCTGAAAGAGATTATACTGAAATTTAATTACCAATCATTACAATAATTCAATTAAGTACCTAAGTTTATACAAATATTTAAGTTCCCACCTTTAACATTTTTCTCAATCCATTTCACAAGCAATATCCCTTCCTCAAATTTGTTGGTGTACTTGTCGTCCCATACGCAAGGCATATGAGTATCTACTTTGGGTAGATACTCATTAATATACAATAAGGACCAATAAAACATGTAGCCATCAACCATTTACCCCTTAGGACATGAATTTTTTCTAACAAATGCCCTTAATGCCTTCAAATGCCTCTACACCAACCACATTTCTCTTGTGTGAGTGGGTCCACATATTTCAATCTCCTCAACTAGGTGAGTGAGGTAGTGCTCATGTGCATTAAAGAAATTGGGAGATAAATGCCTTTGCATTTCACACTTAGATGAGGAATTGTTTTCTTATGTTGGCGCTGAGAAGTGTTGTTATTTCAGTACATGCTTGTGCGTGCATTGACCTTCTTAACATTGGGGGGTTTGAGACCCAGGCTTTGTCTAGAGAATGTCCAACAAAAACCATTAAGCATCGGCATGTCAATCCTTGGTCTTGACTGAGGACTCATATGAGATGCAGAGAGAGGATCACAGAGACCAGTAGGTATTGTGATGGGGATGGAGGATCAAACATAAATAACAATACTGCAAATGGAATACATGTAACTCATAGTTGATAATATAACAAGGACTATTAATTAAAACAAAACATGCACAAGTGTTACTCATTCATAACAAACATAGGATAAAAAGCGCCATATATTATTCTTTGGACATATTCCATCATATTAGAGATATACAATGTGATGAATAACTAATTTGAATAACCATAAGACTTCATCTCATTAATATATAAACAATGAGAATACAAAAGTATGTGCCTTGCGCTAAGTTTTAAGTTTCAGACAGATACAATACACAATAGACTTCTCCATACAACACAAGATTACAATAGGCTAACTCAAGGCTCTGGGAATGATGCCTTCGAAAATTAACCAACCTCTTTTATGAGCTGAGAGCTTTCTTTGATATCTCTTTATGTTGGGGAGCACTGTCCTTCACTGTTATGCTCCACTCACTTGTCTAATATAACTACCTCACATGCTTCTGAAGGTACTTTCCGGGGATCCATGTAGGTTCTCTGCATCAACAAAAATCTTAACTTCCTGTCTAGCTCATCTTCTAGCCACCCCACATCTTCATTTGCTACTGGAAACAATAATTTAGGGAGATATCCTGGTGATTCCTTTCTTGCTTCTGTGTGAATATTCTTGGTTTCGATGCAATTAAAAAGAATTGGAGTAGTAAGCCCTTAGAAAACACCCCTTTAGACTTAGCACACTACTAACAAAACCTGGTCCTATGCACGCACTATGTAATTCTTTCGTGCATCTCCTTGGGTGCTCGCAAAATTTTTGGATGAGCATGCACAACTTTCATTTTTCCACACGCACAAAACTGGACCCAAAACTATGGGTGCCAATGGAAACTGCTATTACCTATCTTTTCCTAAAGTGAGTTGCTTTCTAAATAGAAGGGAAAAGTTGGAGGAAGATAAAATCATCATTGTGTAGTAAAATTGTGATTGTTTCCCATTACTTGAGTTGAGACATTCTCTAGTTCCTACGATGAACTATGAATGAGAAGCACATCTCCCTCAAGAGAACGCATCATTCACTTCTCATTGTGTTTTTATAAGGAGTCCAGGCTAAGAAAGAATGCTTGACTGGTCAAATTTTGGGGATTTTGGAAGAGGTTACAAGACGTGATGGTAGGGATAGAATTAATGGGAGGAATGAGAAGAAATCATCCCTACTTGCTTGGTCCTAGGGAGGAAGTGGTTCAAACGATGCTAAGGTGGGCGTTGGGTGATTCCCTGGAAAGGTTCTTGTGTAAAAAGTGAAGGGGATAAAGCATGGAGTGTGAAGCGCGTACGTCCCTATGGATGTATGGGAAGCCCGAGATGACGTGAGAGAAAAACATTGAGTGTTCAGAAAGAGAGGGTTTGCAAGTATGATGCGTGCAAGGAATGGGGTTGGGTTGAGCAGGGTAAGATATACGAAGTAAGAGGTAGTGGAGGGAAAAATACCCTCTGGAGCTACTTCACCGAGATGATTATAAAATATCCATGAGAGGGTAGTTGGGGAAGCTCAATGATAAGCTAGTGGAGAAAGGTCAGGGTTGGGGGTTGAGGCCATGATGTATATATGTGTGTGTGTGTGTGAGAGAGAGGGAGAGAGGAAATTGGAAGCGGGAGGGAAAGTAGAAATAATTAGAAAACTTTAGTGGACAAAAGATGAAAAAAAATTTAGATCGATCGTACTGTAGGGGATTATCAGAAAATGTGATGCTAGATAGTTACTTGGGGCATAAGCCAATGTTCCATCTAGGACTGTCATCCTTTTAATGAATGGAAGTGGTAATAAGTGGAATAAATGGCTTGTGTGACCTATATGCTAAAAATGCATTCCTCAAAACCTGGGCAAGTATGCCTCCGCAATTTGCATTCTTGATGATCTTACTTAAGTTGTTAGTGGAAGGATCTCCCTTGCGAAGATGAAATTATTTTAGAGTCAAATTAATTAAATTCTTGCAGGTTATACATAGAAGTGGGACAACAATACTAAATGGCCCGGTTGACCCTTGAGGGTATGTAGTACACTTTCCAACTTATTTCCATTAATGAGGCTTTGGGTGGTTTTACTTGTATGGTTTAGCTTGGCATCACTTTCTTGATTGATGTATACTGAAGCCGAAATGGGCCTAATGAGGCATCACGTAACTTACCGGGGATCATGTGGGGAATATTTGTCATATAAAGAGAACTAAAGATCACAGTTGCGATTACTTTGGCCCGAATGTTACGGTCGTTCCATTGGTATGTATTTTTTTTTTTTTTTTTTCCACTACTTGGTTGATGAAAAAATTTAGATCGATCGTACTGTAGGGGATTATCAGAAAATGTGATGCTAGATAGTTACTTGGGGCATAAGCCAATGTTCCATCTAGGACTGTCATCCTTTTAATGAATGGAAGTGGTAATAAAGTGAATAAATAACTGTGTGACCTATGCTAAACATGCATTCCTCAAAACCTGGGCAAGTATGCCTCCGCAATTTGCATTCTTGATGATCTTACTTAAGTTGTTAGTGGAAGGATCTCCCTTGCGAAGATGAAATGATTTTACAGTCAAAATTAAATTTAAATTACTGCAGTTATCTGCAAAGTCGGACAACAATACTAAATGGCGGTTGACCCTTGAGGTATGTAGTACACTTTCAACTTATTTCCATTAATGAGACCTTTGAGTGGTTTTAATTGTATAGTTTCTAGCTTGGCATCACTTTCTTCAGTGATGTATACTAGGCGAAATGGGCCTAATGAGAGCATACGTAACTTACCAGGATCATGTGGGGAATATTTGTTGTCATATAAGAGAACTAAAGATCCTGGTTGCAGTATTTTTTGGCGAATGTTACAGTCGTTCCAAGCCTTCGGTATGTATTTTTCCACTACTTGGTTGAATCCTTCCATTGTATTATCTTCCTTGAGTTCCATAAGCTCGTCCATCCTATGTTGGAGGGACTGATCATCGGTCATATGAGTCATGAGTGTGACTCGGAGGCTTGGAACCACATATTCTAATGGCATGAATGCTTCCTTCCCACAGACTAATCTGAAAGGTGTGTTCTTAGTTAGCCTTTTTCATGTGGTTCAGTAAGCCCATAAAACTATGGGGATACATTGATCCTAATCATCATGCAGCACATTACAAACTTTGGTTAAGGCATGTTCTAAAATTTTATTGAAATATTCCACCATACCATTAGCTTGAGGATGATAGAGACTGCTCTTCTGGATGAAGCCATGGGAAGTATTGCGACTAAGCTCTATGGAAAGAAATCACTGGGTTAAAGAGGCTGATACTTATGCTCACCTTTATTGCTACTCTTCCCTTTCCACTAAGGATGTAGATCATTATGTATATATTGAGGAAAGTTGTAACTGATCTTGTTCGCATTGATTTGGAAAAGGGAAATTTTCCCAATTGGTACAGTCAGGAGGCATGTTGGGGTTTGTTAAGAACTCGGGGTTCTATACAAGAATCGTTGATCCCTTCTAGAATAATCCTTCATACCTCCTCCCGACTATCCAATCGAATCATAACTGAGCCATAGGTCCTTAATTCACCTCCACCATCGTTCTCAATTTCCAAGGAAGTTGTTCCATTTTGTATTATCGGTGCTATGCATGTGTGATCATCATCAAAATGTGTAGAATCCCTTATTAAAATTGCATCATCTAATGGTTTTTACCATTGTAATAACTTATATCTCAGGTATTGTATATTGGAAACATCATTGTTGTTATATTTGAAAGCATAGGGCGCATAGGGCTTTGATAGTGGCAGGGACATCTTCGTACATGCACAAATCAAACTCACCAGGGGAACTACGCATATGTTTGCGCATCCCAGAGGAGGGAGATATGTAGTTACTTGATCTCAGTGACCCTAGGTGGGTTGCAACACCTCTTTATGACTTTGTTTGACTTTGTTTGCTTCAATGGCCGCTAAGAAACTTGGTTTGACTTTGCTAGCTTCAATGGCCGCCATTGACTTCCCTCGATATCTTTCTTCTTGTGAGACTCTCTTGTTTGTTCAATGGGGTTATGGGGGATCGAACCAGTAGGAGTTCATTTTTCTGTCATAGATGATGTAGTAGAACCCATTCTCTGCGTGTCAAACTTATTTTTTTTCCCAAGGGAACAACGAGAAACAAAAAGGAGAGGCTTTCTTTTGGGTGGTCTACGCAGGGGTTTGAGGGACTAGTTGTGCCTCTCCCATCCTTGCATGATGATCCACTGTGATTCACAAGAGCACATGTAGTGAATAATATCAACATCTGTTCTAAACCTTTCTTGCATAGATGCTTTTATTGCTACCCATGGTTGATGAGGTTCTCGATGCACTTCCCACCAACGTGCATGAATGCCTATGAGTATTCTATCAAGAGAGAGCGCCCATTGGTTTTTGGGAACAATATTTATCCATGCTATAAGTGTGTCCACCGGTTCCATCCCATCATACCGATAGGATCCAAACTCTGTCTCACGCACTCCTGCAAAGATATGCACACACCTTCTTATGGAAATTTCATATAGCTTGTTTTTCCACCTTTCCATCGCATCTCCAGAGTTAGTATAATAGGACTTGATACTTCTCTAGCTCATCTCTCCATCTGTGGTTGGGTTGATGTAATATTCCTTGCACCCAGTGATTTTATAGATATTTTCAATCAAAAAACTTTGTTCATCCTCATCCACCAACTCATTGTATCTATCCCCTTCATAAGGGTCAAGAGGTGTGACCACGTGCAGGGTGTCCATCTCCATTGACATCTACCTCTTCTTCAAATTCAACACTACATTATTGTCAAAGGCCCAATTAATGCCAAGTAGTGCATGGTAGGGATCTGAGTCATCCATAATCTCTATGACTTCAAATTCAACCTTTGTCTTGACCCCTTCAATATTTACTTCAACTTTCTCAAGTCAGCCTATAGGGTAGATCTTGTATTGGTTTTCCAACTACAGTTGGATGAGTGACCAAACTAGACTCGGCTTCCCCATCACCTCTTATGCTTTCTTGGGCAGGATGTTCATGTTAGAACGTAGATCCAACATGACTCCATCCATTTCATATCCTCCAAGCTTGAATGCCATCTTAAATTCTTGTCCAGTGTGATTCTCCTTACTGACCTGACACACTTATCTTGTTGGTAGGGGGGACAATATAACTTTCTCCATCCATTGGTCCCCCATGCATGTAGATAACATCTGTGTTAACTTTCTTGTAGCATCTAGATCATTAATAAATTGGAGACAACAATGTAAGAAAATACTTACATGGTATTCAGTCTCCTCCTCACGACTCAACTTGCGAAATTCTTTTGAGTGAATTGTGCACTGCAGTTCTTCGAGGAATTGTTCTTCAATTGATTTTTTCTCAGCGCATCACAACTCGTTCTGTCTGCGTGCTTCTTATAAGGAAATTTTCATCGTGCGTTGTATTTCTTCACACACATATGAGCTTCCTCCAAATATATTTGTGTCGTGTGTCGCAATTCTTCACTGGTACGAGCCTCTTCCAACAACCTTTGTATCACTCGTTGTACTTCTTCGTGGATCTGAGCTTCCTCCAACAACCTTTGTGTTTCCTTATACACTTTTGCTTAGATTTGAGCCTCTTGAAGTGACCACTGATTTGTGCACTGCAGTTCTTCATGCGCCCTTTCTTCTTCCATGGCTTTATGTGCATTGCACATAAACTAATTTTAATGGGCAACATCGAACTTAGGAGGGGGTTGTTCTACCTTTCTAATATTCACCTCCGGCTTCTAACTTGATCCTTCACCATGCTGAAATTTTGATCATGTCTTCGCTCATTCTCGGGTTACTACCTGGACATTGATTGTTTCATTCTTCTTCTTCTTCTTACATGGCTCGGAATGCACCATGTTGCAATTGGCCTTCTTGTATTCCCACTTTTTCAATAAGTCAGGACAGTCTTTGATGACATGCTTGAGACTATAACAGTATGCACAAAGCATGCTCGGTTTGGTACAAAACATTGATACATGAACGATTTATCCACAACTAAAACAAGTTGGGGGTTTGCCTCCCCCTCCTTCATATCTTCATTCGTGATCGCACCCATATCCACCTTGGGGACCTCCTTGATATCTTCCTATTTCTACACCACCATGGTCACCATCATGTTGTTCCTCCTACACCTAGAGTGCATCGTGGGTATTATCTTTCATCATCTAGAGTGAACAATAGTTGTTTACATTGTGTCCCACGGATTTACACAACTCATGGAATGGAGTATGGTGCGTCTTTTGATAATTCTCTAAGGTTGGTTAACGGGGTGGTACATGGCCCCACTATATGAATATATTTCACCATTTTTCTTGTCTAGATGGAAATGAAATCAATGTGCATATCACTACATAATTTAGAAGTATAGGGTACTCATCCTTACAATTCCCCTCAGAATGACAGGTGGTACACCATACGGTCCCATGCATGACTTTTAACCGCATCATCATATAATCCAGTTGCGACTACACCTGCGTCAAACTTGCCGATGTATTTGCCCCTCTTGGTGTAGCTTCTAGGCGCATTGCAATTTCTACTACCTTCTCTTGAGTCGTCACCTTATACTAGGTGAGTGGGACTTGGATATGGGGAAATAACCCCATGATAAACCATTCTCTTTGATGCACATCTTGGATTTGGAACAACATCCTATCCAACAAAATCTTGAACCACCGGTCATAATTCGATATGGTTTCTCCTTCCTTTTTCATAATCTCCTTTATCTTCGTGATACATTGAGATTATGACATAGGTTTCTGGATTTCCCTAAGTAGATCTTGCTTAATATCTATCAGGGACCTCTCTTGTCCAATCAGCGCAGTGGCCTTGTACTTCATGTATCACGTCAAAGTTATATCCCTGAACGTGGTCTCCAGCTGCACGATCTTTGTTGTTTCATTTGTGATCCTCTTCATAGACCATATTGCTTCACATGTGAACCAATGTTGTTCTACATTGTCTCTACCTATTGCATTGAAAACATGTAACCTCAGGGTACTATCTTGATTCACCATCTTTAAGTGTGAACTAGATCCTCCCCCCCTTCTTTCCATCCGGGTTTGGGGGGGTTAGCAAACATCATAGCGCTCCATTGTCCATATACCAAACAACATCTTGATCCACAAAAAAAATTCTTCCAACAATCTCTTTCTAGGTCTGACGGAAAACTTTATTTCAACATCATTGAAGGACTCGCTCCATTGAAGGTGAACTCAACAATATATCCTTCCTTAACCCAGTCAAACCAGAAGTCAATAGTCGTAGCCCTCTTATTATCCATAGATATCAACCTATTGACCGTAGTATAGTCCCATACCAGTGGTTCTAAGGATCCCAGGCATCGTTAATCACCGATTGCCTCTTTACCCACTCATTATACAACAAATAAGGAAACTTAGCAAAATAAAATTTCATGCAGAGGTATGTGTATATGTACCTTTATTTCTAGTGCTTGACGTTGATCAACATGTTCTTGGTCTCTCGTCCTCCTTCTTAGATAACCGGTCTTGTATTTCCTCCTTGGAGGGTTTCCACCTCATTTCCTTCAACATGTAGTACAAAACCTTTAGGTCCTAGCAAGAGAACCATTTGTGGGCTCGGCCAGAAATTATGAACCATGAGGTTGGGTGGTTTCCACAAAACCCACATAGTAGCGACATATTCTCTTCAAGGAGTGAAGAAGATACGTCACGAGATGCCATGAGAATCATAGAGACCATAAGCCTTTTGCATGGTGTGAAGGAATTATGCATGCAAGGAACCTCCATAGAGTAACCATTCATTTATTCATTCATAGCTTATTACAAGATTACTATACAGAAGAATGTAAACAAACATACATTCAAACCATAGCACATGAAATGTAGAGATAAAGGTATTCAAATTCCATTTATTAAGTTCAACATCATTCAAATACAATTTCATACACAAAGTCCAAAGCCTACTCAAAATGCATCAACAATCAATCAAAACATAGATGTGCCATGCACTAAGTTCTATTTCTTCTCATTCAACACACCTACTATCTCTTATCAATAGAAACATGCAAAAACTATTACAAAATTGAATTGCAACTCTCTCCCTCTTTTGCAAATTACTCCTCTCTACATTATTTGACTACCCTAGTGAACAAAAACCAGAACCCCTTACATGTATGTGTGCATCCCCCCATATATTTCATGAAGCATGGTAATTACAACTAACTTTCCAGATCATCCATAATAGCGAATGATCGATTGATTTATTTCTAATCCAATTATACATAGATTCTAGAAAGATATTCTCGAATTCGGTTTGCATGCGATCTCTTTTGATTCCTTGCACACAATACAAAACTGGGTCGTGCTCACGGTATTTCCTTGGTTGAGATGCGGACAACGCTTTGAACCTTGGCGTCGTGTGGTGTATCTTCTTGAGCGTGTGCACAACTTTTACAAAACCTTAAGTGCCAACAACTCCCATTATTACTAATTAATAGGAACCTCTACAACCTTCCAACAAGCATATGTTTAATAATAAAAATCTATAATCATAGTTTTAAATTAAGAATATATTTTTATATATTTTTATAGTATTTATTCAAAATAGCAATATGAAATTCCAATGCTTCTCTTCATTTCATATAGATAGATACAATACACAACAGACTTCTCCATACAACACAAGATTACAATAGGCTAACTCAAGGCTCTGGGACTGATGCCTTTGAAAATTAACCAACCTCTTTTCTGAGCTGAGAGCTTTCCTTGATATCTCTTTCTGCTCCGGAACCTTTGTCCTTCACTATTTTTCTCCACTCGCTTGTCTAATATAACTACCTCACATGTACGAATTTTGCTTTCCGGGGCTCCATGCGGTTCTGCATCGGGGAAAATCTTAACTTCCTGGCTAGCTCATCTTCTAGCCACCCCACGTCTTCATTTGCTATTGGAAACAATAATTTCGGGAGATATCCTAGTGATTCCTTTCTTGCTTCTTGTGTGCATATTCTTGGTTTCTGATGCAACTAAAAAAAATTAGACTGATGCGCCCTCAAATGCCTTTAGACTTGGAACACTGCTTAACAAAACCCAGTCTGATGTGCACATTATAAAATTATTTCACGCATATCCTTAGGTGCTCAAAAAACTACTAGATGAGCATGCACAAATTTCATTTTTGTGCATTGAAAGCGGACCCCAAAACTTTAGGTGCCAATAGGCCCCTAATGCCTAGCTTGTCCTAGAGTGAGTTGCTTTCTAAATAGAAGGGAAAAGTTGGAGGAAGAGAAAATCATCATTGTGCAGTAAAATTGTGATTGTTTCCCATTACTTGAGTTGAGACATTCGCTAGTTCCTACGGTGAACTATGGTAGAAGCACATTTCCCTTAAGAGAGAGAGCATCATTCACTTCTCATTGTGTTTTTATAAGGAGTCCAGGCTAAGAAAGAATGCTTGACCGGTCAAATTTTGGGGATTTTGGAAGAGGTGACAAGGCGGTGATGGTGGGGAGAGAGGTAAGATAGGAGGGCAGGAAAATCATCCCTACTTGCTTGGTCCTAGGGAGGAAGTGGTTCAAACGATGCTAAGGTGGGCGTTGGGTGATTCCCTGGAAAGGTTCTTGTGTAAAAAGTGAAGGGGATAAAGCATGGTGTAGAAGCATGCATCGATGGATGTATGGGAAACCGAGACGTCTATGAGAGAAAGAGACTGAGTGTTCAAAAGTAAGGGTTTTCAAGTATATGAGATAGACAAGGACTGAGGTTGGTCTGAGCAGGGTAAGATATATGGAGCAAGAGTTAGTGGAGGGAACAATACCCTCTAGAGCTACTTGACTTAGATGATTATAAAATATCCATGAGAGGGTAGTTGGGGAAGCTCAACGATAAGCTAGTGGAGAAAGGTCAGGGTTGGGGGTTGAGGCCATGATGTATATGTGTGTGTGTGTGTGTGAGAAGGAGAGTGAAGTGAAGTGGAAGGGAAAGTAAATGAATTAGAAAACTTTGTTGGACAAAAGATGAAAAAATTTAGATCGATCGTATTGTAGGGGATAGCCTTTTTGTTTGTGCATGGGTAAATAAATACATTATGAAAAGTGCATTCAAACAAGAGGAAGTCCTCATACTTGTCCATGAGACTACATGGTCATTGTGGGACAGATGCCACCGCTTGGACCATTTCGTCAAAGCATAGATGAAATGAAGTGGCAGTCCTATCCTTGGTGTGTTGGAGCTCTAGTTATTTCTATGTCAGGAACCACCGAGGGTTGTTGGTCATATTTGCGATGTGGTGGTGGTTTCCATACAACCATGGCCAGAAGGAGTATCACCTAGTTGTAGTGAAACTCCCTACCGAGATCATGTGCATCCAAATAATCAATTATGAATTTCTTTATCAGTTATCATTCCCACACCATATGAATTCCCTCGACATAGTGTGTTTTGATGACGAATACCCTCATTAGGAATTCATCCTTACAACATTTGCGTAGAATTTTTCATGTCATTTGTTGCGTGGTGAACCATATTATATTCTCATTTATCTCTAGTATGATGAATCCTATGTTTCCCCTACGTGTGCCATACTTATAGTACACATCCTTGTATGTTTCATCCTTCATGATTAGTACTATGGATGTATCTTCTCTAGTTGTAGGGAGGCCTATGACTAAGCTCACTGTAATGAATTCCATCATATCTGGTTTGTTGAACCAAAGGAACCCTCCATGCATGTGGGTGAGTAAAAATTGCATGCACTAGTTGATGGATTGGCTGCATCCAAAGTGTGGGAAATCTGACAGAGACATTATCCCTGACTGCTTCATAATCTTCACCCATTCCTATATGGCCAATTTCTATCTTTCGTCTAGCCATGTAATGATCATTTCATACTCATTGAATTGCAGTTATGGAAAGTATTCCACGTCTTGTATATTGAAGTCCAAAGATTTTAGTTTTGGAACCATGTCATATAGATATTTTGTGATAGGTACATTCTCTGGTATGTTAGGATCAAGAATGAACCGGTCCTTAGATGCTTAGAATTTATGTCTTATGTGGGGTTTACTTGGGGAGGCCATTATCCTCAGCAAAGGCTTAACACTTATAGGTTCTTTCACTATTACTTGGTGTTCATGATATTTGTATTGAAACTATTATGGCGACTGAGTATGAAACCTGACTTCCTTGAACTTTTGACACTTTGTGACCTGGGTACTCTCCACTCAACTCTTAACTATATTCTTAGCTTCCTTTGCAAAAATAAAGAAGTGAAGTGTGGCCTTGGGATGTTAAATTTGTCAAGGGTGACTTTATCCCAATGATACTTGATTGTTGAGTTGTCATAATGGTATTCATAGAGGTTTGTACCATCATAATTGTCGTGCACCATAGGGAATTACTTCCATAACTGATTTCCTTTCCCCAGGTTTCCTTCACATATCCTAGGGATAATTATGCACTTATTTTCCACCATATATGCATGATTCCTATCAGCCAATTGTTAGATCCCACTATTTCATCATTTTGATTGTATTATGGCATTTAAACCTTAATATTTCTCGAATGTGCAAAATCCTTTCCATGTACGACCTATCGCATCCCACTTTATTGTGTCGAGTTGTCTAATTCTCCTATTTACTACTTTGACAACAACTAATCTACTTCCTAAGTGCTATTCTACTTAAGCGCAATTCATGTCTACTGCACACCCCCACTCTGCTCTGGGTATGTCATCCCATCACATCTAACCCCGGTGGACCACGACGCTTCTATAATTGAATATTGTTCCTTATTCCTTGCCATGGTTGTCCGTTGTTTCTTGTTGGTGGTACCGTGCTATTCAAACTAGTGTAAAACTCTTGGACTAGTTGCAACTTTGGCCAACATTGCTCATCTGGTGGTTCAACCTTTTCCAAGGGAACCTGTTATGTGGGGGTAATTTTCGATGCGGTGTGTTCAAATGTCTTATGATTCCTTTTTGTGTTAGAATTTTTCTTATCAATCCAATGCTTTTCACAAGAACACATATGTTACTGGGGATTTGTCGTTGGCCAAAATATTTCCTTGATTGACTCGACCACCTAGGTCTAATATTGTAGACTCTTGTGGTTCTTTTCCCACCAATATGCAGATATTCCTTCCATTACTATGTCTAGTGCCTGCATTCTAATAAGGAATGTATCCACTGATTTTGTCCCATCAAACTAAGCTAAGTCGTAGAATGCTAAACCAATATCGCACATCATTTTGGTGATTTGTGTGCATATCATGGTTGATACTTCATATAGCTTATTCTTCCATCTCTACATAGAATCCTCCAAATCAGTTTCATAGGAGTGTACACTTCTCCAACTTAGATTGCCATTGGTTGTTGGATTCACATAATCCTCCTTGCAACCCGTGATGTTATAGATATTTTCTATGATCGATCTTTACACATATTCATGCATTGTATTTTTGTATCTGTTTCCCTAATTTGGGTCTATTAGTGCAACTATGCACAAGCTCTCTGTATCAAAGGACATTTGATGTTGCTTCAAGTTCAATACTGTGTTGTTATCAAATGCCCAGTCAATGCCAAGTAGATTTGGATATGGGTATCATTGAGTCATCCATAATTTCAATCCCCTCAAAGTTTTCTTTAGTATTTACCCTGTCAATGTTCACTTCCACTTGCTCTAGCCTACCAATAGGATAGATTCTATATTGATTGGAAATTCTGCATTGAATAGGGCACCATACCAAGTTTGGTTTACCCATAAAATCCAAAKATTTCATTGGAAAAATGTTCACATCGGATCTTAGGTCCAACATGATATTGTCCATCTCATAGCTTCCAATCTCAACTATCATCTTGAATTCTCTTCCCATGTGCTTATTTTTTCACACCTGGCACACATCCCATTCTAGTAACGGGCCTGAAATAGCTATAGTGGTATCCGCTTCCCCCATACATCTTGTCAACACGTGGGTTAATTTCTTAGTATATTTAGGATCACTTAGCATCTTAATGCAACAACACAAGAAGTCACTGACTTGGTTTTTTTATTCAGCCCCACAGTAAGTGTTGCACTACGTCTCCTCTTACGCTTTATGTCGCAACTCTTCACACACATGTTCTTCCTCCATTTCCATTTTTTTACCTGTTGTACTTCCTCGTGACAGCATACTTCTTCTAGAAACATCTGTGTCATGTGTTGTATCTCCTCACACACATTATCTTCCTCCAATGATCTTTGTGTTACACACTATAACTCTTCATGCATGGGGACTTCCTCCAATGATCTCTATGTTACGTGATGTAAATATTCATGCACGTGCACCTCCTATAGTGACTTCTATGTGGCACGATGTAGTTCATTGTGCATCACATAGGAATCACTTTCGTTGTGTGTCATTGAACTTGGGAGGTGCCTTTGCTACTTTTCTGATATTTCCCTCCATGTTTTGACCTGGACTTTCCACTTTTTCTAGGTCCATGCCTATCTAGATGCCTCCTTGGGTCACCACCTGTACATCATATTCTTCTTTTGGTTTATGTCCCTAGCATGGCTCCACCATCACTATGTTACTTTTCCCCATTCTTTCCTTCTCATTTTTACAATAACTATGGGAAATCCTCCTTGACGTGATCTACGTTGTAGAAATATCCACAAAGTGTGCACGGCTTGCTATAGAATCATGATACATGGCCTACTTATCCACAATTAAAGTAGGTGGGTGTCCTTCCTCCGCCACCACCATATCTTCTTCCTCTTCCTCTTTAATATCCTCCGTGTTTTCCTCCTTGGTAGCCTCCTCTGTTAAGGCCTCCGCGGTCACCACACTTTCGATATTCTTGGATGTGGAACACGCAGAAGGCATTTGCAGTGTGTTCCTGCATTAGTTGTATTTATCAACAACTATTCACATCATGCCCCTTTGACTTGCAAAATTCACAGAATGGGGTGTGTGTGGTATTTTGATACTTCTACAATGTTGGATGATGGAGAGGTATATGTCCCCATTCTCAGAATATTTCACACCATTTGGTATGCTTCCCTTTTGGAAACGATTTGGACACACCTGTCATCGTGTAACTTCCCAACGTAGGAAACTTATTTCTATGATGACCTTTTGTGTGGCATGTGGTACTCCAAATATTCTTACACACTACCTTAGATTTTTCCATGTCTTGCAATTGCATGGTAAAGTTTTCAAGATAATATTGTACCTGCGCCAGCCCTATTGATTTTTCACTACCTCCTGGTGTAGCTTCTAGGCGCATTGCAATTTCCACATCCTCTACTTGGTTCGTCACTTTTTGTTGGGTGAGTGGGACTCGGATGTGTGGCAGGGGTCCGACAATAAACCACTCTCTGTGTTGGATTTCTTGTAGTTGAAATGTCAATCTATCTAAAAAATTATTGAACCATTAGTGATAGTCCCATGAGGTTTCTACCACTAGTTGATTGATGTCCTTTACTTTAGTGATGCATTGTGATTCTGACTTAGGTCTCTGAAACTCCCTAAGTAGATATCTCTTTATCTCTTTCAGAGACCTTGCTTGTACTGCTGGCGTAGTAGACTTGTACTTCATATACCACATCATAGCTTTGTCTTTCAAGGTGGTATCCAGCTGCGCAATCTTGGCTTCTTTTTCCATGACTCACTTCATAGAAAAAATTAGCTTCACACATAAACCAATGTTTCTCTACATCGTCTCTTCTCGTTCCATGAAACATGAGAAGCCTCTGAGTTAAGTCTTGGTTCACCATACTCGATATAGTACTATGTCCTCCCGACTGACCACTAACTGTTGATGATATTGATATTGATATTGTTGATCTTCCTTGCGAACTATTCTTGACTTTGACTTCTCCTTCACTCGTATCTTCTCCTTCTCTTTCTTCCAATCTTTCTTCTTTTGCTTCACTCACCTCTACATTGTCTTCGGTTATTTCTTCTTGATAACAAATGTGCAAGGGGGGTGGTTCAAATAGGGGGTTCCTCCATACTCTTTAATTTTCTTCGGTGAGGGATCTAAAAGAATTTCCTATCTCTAGTTACACAAGACCGTTGACCATTTCTAAGGACTCTACCCCTTCCTAGAGGACCCCATCACCGTATTCTTTTTTTGCAGCACCACTGCTCTGCACCCTATCTTCCTCCGATGTGAATACATATCGCAATAGCCAAGGGGGTCCAACTTCATCTTCTTCATCCCTACTCCCACTACTTATGGTATCTTCTCTCAATACCCTACTCCTATTGTTGTGTCTCTTCGACGACTTGTCTTCTTCTATGGTTCTCCCTTGCACATAACTATCTCCTGCACACACTTCTACTGCAGTTTATTTTCTCTTCATATGGGATCTGACTCTTTCTTCACCCCTTTCTTTCTCTTCTTCACTTCTTTTTTCAACGTGCCTCCTTAACTCGACTCGTCTTGTGTATCTCTCATCTCTTTTTCTCCTCTGGTATTCTAGATCCATCCTCCTCTCACCTCACCTCATCTTCTTCTGAATCCATTTTGTTGGATCCTTTTGTTTCTTCATCTTCTATTTTT
>SNQJ01S0109545.1:31011-48442 GCA_010110895.2 Picea sitchensis
AAAAAAAAGAAAACAATGCTTGGTAGATAGAAATCCTCAGAGGAACAAAGGCTAAATAAGGTGATGAACTTGAGTGTTTTTAGTTTGATCATGAAGGGTGAAAGAAGAAAATAAACACACAACAAGATCATAGCACCACAAAGGATGAATTATGACCTTAGCTGAGAAGATAGACATAATTTAAATCAGTTAAGTCTAGAGCACCATTAGATGAATTCTGGACTTTTAATTTACCAATTTAAAGAGAAGAAAAGTGCAGATGAAAATAAGTACAAAGGGAATACATACAAAAAGAGTACAATCTTCATATCACCACCATTAGAATATTTTTCTTAAGGAATTTAGGACTTCTACATTTGTATTTATTTAGATTCAGAAAATTACATTGAGGATCAAAATGTCTATACTTCTACTTGCATGCCCCCTTTTTACATCAAAATAGTCCATATATATAGAAAACTAAAGCTATAATTAGTGTTATCACATATAGTTTCCAAGGGAAGCAGGTTGTCCAAGTTCGCGGCCTGCAAAAGAAACGTCAAAGTGCAAATTTTAGAACAATTTATTTTGGACTTGAATCGCAAGCAACAGGCGAGTCCATTTTGCGACGGTGGGGATCCCCTATGAAGATTGGATTAACGCCCCCCAGGTATTTATAGTTTCAGAATTGAACTAAGTATAGCGCAAGAAAAAGAGCCGAAGCCCCTAAGTAAGCATGAGTCGTTGATCTTGAAGGGAGCAGGTGGCAACTGATCCAAGCATTTGAGGAAATGTGCTTCGAGAATTTCAAAGTGAGAAGTGCATAAATTTTCTGGAGGGCCGAAGCCCGAAGTCCCGAAGTGAATCCGGCCCATCCGTCAGAAGGGACACATGACAACCAATCTATCATTTCAGGAGTTTTCCTCTGAGAAACTCTTCATGTTTCACATTCAAAAGCGTCGAAGTCCCGAAGTCCAGAACTAGATCTCGGCCATCCGAATCTAGAATGCCACGCGTTATCAAATCTGTCACTACAGGAGTTTTACTTTGAGAGTTTTGAAATGAGAAACATGCCAAATTCCCGAAGAGCCGAAGCCCGAAGCATCGAATGGCCGAGGTCCCGAAGTCCCGAAGTGCAAAAGGTCCCAAAGTGCCGAAGCGCTTGAAGTCCCGAAGTGGCCGAAGTTCTGAAGTGGCTGAAATCCTGAAGTGAATCTAAGTCCTTGATCAGCAATAGCCACGTGTTTTCGGATCCATAGCTCCGGGTAAAAGAACAAAAGGTAAGAAAGATTTGAGTTTTGTTTTTCCTGGAGCTCGGAAACCCAAAGTGGATCTTGGTCATCCAAATATTGAAGCCACACGTCGTCAGATCCTTAGCTCCGACGAATTTTCTTGGGGAAAATAAAGTTTGACTATTGAGAATTCTGAAGCCCGGAGCCACAAAGGGATCTTAGTCATTGATCTTAGGAGGGCCACGCGTCATCAGATCTATGACTCCGGGTAAAAGCAACTGAAGGTAAAGGAAGTTTTAGATTTGACTTTCCCGGAGTCCGGAGACCCGAAGTAATTCTAGGTCATTTGATTCAAGAAGACACGCGTCATCAGATCTCCAACTCCGAGTAAAAGCACATAGAGGAGCCAAAGGAAAAGGTGCTAGCGCCCGAGCCCTGGAGCACCAAGTTCATAGCAGTCGTCAACACAGACACGTGGCATCTGTCTAGCGTTGATACATGGCACTCATTTCAAGCATTTTAGACATGCTTTCTGCATGTTTTCGAGTGACATATGTCACCTCGCCATCCACGACATATCATCATGGTGACGCTAGGCCTCCACATCAGATCATCCTCTAAGAGATGTTATTGTTTAGGGCCAAAAGTAGCACCCCATACCAAGGCACACTTTTGGCATATCCTAAAGTTGGTGGGCAATTAAGCTTGGCAGTGGCACTAAATCTAGCGGGTGCACTCATATTGCAGATCAGTAACAGACCTACGACCATAGTCCATTGCGTGGATGCAACATGCTCAGGCAATATTTTTCTTGAGCATTCCCGCAATGGAAACCATGGTATGGAGAAAATGATATGTGGCGAAATTTGATGGATTCCGGGCCCAAAAGTGCTTTGAATCCAAGCCATTTTTTATGGCCCCACAATATCGTGTTTATGTGGCATCCTATCCGAGAGAAGCATGTGGCCGCACCCCTGAGCATTAAGTCTCGTTCAATATCCGAGGAAAGGTAGTTAATGGAAGGTAGGTTTGGTGGTTGAAACCTCGACCCACCCCATAGATGGAAGGCATGGAAGGCCTGACCATGGGGACTGAACCGTCATCCCGTGGTACCCCTGTGGGAAATTTTTCTGCAAAACCCATGTCGATCTGAGCTCGCGTCTGATAGAGGGGTGCACGTTCAGTCTGATAGAAGAACTCGTAGACGCAATGCTTTAAATGTAGTGATCAAATCACACTTCTGGTAGTATAAATAAGTAGTTTTGATTTTTTTTTACGGGGTCAACTGGTTGAGTAGAGCTCCCTATTTTGTAATGTTTTGATGCCAGAACTGTTCTCTGGTTATTTATCGGATTTGATACTTTTGGATTAATAGAATTCAACCTCTTTTAACCTCTTTGTAAAAAATGTGCTAAAACACTCGGGCATGGAGGATCCAGTTGAGGGTTGTTATGTTAATGTAGGTTTGATTGCAGCGGTATCGCGACCAGCTTTAGTCAGCTTCCTTGTGATCTTTTCCCCTCTTACATTGAATGGCTCGAGCATGGAGGATCCAGTCGAGTTGTTGTAGCTGGATGGTGATGTAGGTTTGATCATTGTCCTGTTGTGACTGTGTTGTTTGGACATATTTCATTTTCTGAACCTCAAGCTTAAGAGTGATCTTGAGTCTAATATTTTCTTCTCCAAGCTGCTTGAAGGCCTGATGCCCATAGAAATCTTGTCCACCTTTCTTACTAAGTCTTCCCTCTGCCCACACTTAAACTCAATTCACTGACTGAAGTTAGTTGTGGCCCTCACTTCCCTATGCATTTCTTGTCCAGTTCTGTGTTGAACATCATTCATATATTGAGTTTTGTCCATTGACCTCCACTCATATAAAAACAACATCCACCAAAAACTCTGATGGGTACTGGGCTTATCCTCCCACAATTTGAGGGTGACTCTCAGTGCTAACATTCTTAGCGTCATTGTCGGGGAAATAATTGAAGATATTTCCCTGGGTAAGAAAGACAACGAGCTTTTGATTCTGAAGGTGCATCAAACATCATAACCATTGAAGATTGCAACTTGCACCTAACGACTCCACTATCGAAGACTCCACTGCGGAGGATCCTGTTGACAGAAAGGTGACCATACCAAAGGGGAAGACCAGGTATCAGTTTATAAGCTTTATTCATGAAATCCTGTTCTTGTTTATCAACTCATTTCTCTCTTTCCCTTGACATATAAAGAGGATTATCCTCTGCTTTGTCTATTCAGATGATAATAGGCCTTCCTTTATTTATCTTTCCTTGGAAGAAAAAAACATGCCCTTTTCTTGTGTTGTAGATACCGATCTCGTGTCTTCACCTCTGCCTATTCATAAAAGTAAGATCTGTATTGGATCTCCTCTTGAAATTGATCACCCTTGTAGCCCCGAGGAGGTTGAAAATAATTCACAGTCTTTTGAAATCTCATTACCCTTTGTTATTCCTGTTGAGCCTTTCCATCAACTCATTAATCCTCATGATCATATCACTGCTTTTCAAATTAAAATCATAAATAAGTTGTTTAAACCTTTAAGCCTTGCTTCCACATGACCTTCGTCCTTATCCTCATTATTCCTTTGAGTATCTTCCTTGGTTTTCTAGAGAGGATCATATTATATCTGAGAGGCATTTGGATGCCTTTGAGAGATTTGTTGATTAGTTTGAGATTGTTCATGATGATGTTTCCATGAGGTTGTTCTCACAATCCCTGTCTCGAGATGTTGTTGTGTGGTTTAGATGTCTGGAAGCTGGTTCTATTGGCTCCTAGACTGAGCTATTCCATGCATTTTTAAAGTGTTGGGGTGAGAACAAGTCCCTTGATCAATACTGGTTTGAGTTTAATTCCTTGAGGAGAGGGGAAGAGGAAGACTTGGATGCCTTCAATAGGAGGTTTTACATTGTTTATCATAGTATGCCTATGGAGATCAGACCCACAGAGACTGTTTCCATGGTGTACTATGTCATGGCTAAACATCCATAATCGGTCCTTCTCCTGAGAGAGAGGAAATATTCATCGTTAAGACAACTGTTTGAATATGCTGAAGAAGTCAAAGAGAACATCAGGACTAGCAAGGGGGTTCATATGGAAGCATATCTTGAAAAATTGCATGTGCCTAAGGAAGAAGAATTTTATCATGTTTCAAATTCTGAGCAAGAAGAAAGTGATTATGAATCAAAGATGGAACAACAACAAGGAAAAGAGACTACAACTACTAATGATCGATAGTTCTTTTCAAAGGAGCAGGGAGGTTTTTTATTTGCAAGCAGAGAGGCATTTATAGAGGAGCATCCTGGTCTTCTAAAGAAGCCAGGATTTTGTCACATGATTTATGATCCTATGGCTATACACATGGAATCATATGTTTTAGATTTTGAGGATTTCCAAGAGCATACCACAAATCCTTTTCCTTTATACATTGAGGAAACAAATTGTGTGGAAATCCACCATTATGTGCCTATAGAAGATAAAGGGAAGAGATTTCCCATGTTTCTTGTTTATGATGAGTATGATTCTGATCCTTGGGAGAGTCATGAAGAAGAAGAGGGAGAACCAAATGTGCAATTCATATCCCGCCCAGAGCCTACAAATGAGAAACCATCACATAGGATCAGTCATCTTGCATCAACCATTCACTCACCCATTCTTTCTAGAGACATTCAACCATGTGTTAGCAGTTGTAAGACAGAGCATGTTTTCTGTCACCAACCCAGTGGGTTTTTCTATTTTCTCTATGAACCTATAACAGAGTACATGGAGTTTCATTTCCTTCATGTATTGGATCCACTCATCTTTATCCTAACTTCAACATTGGGAGGAGAGATGAAAGCGTAGTCATTTTGCTATCACAATTGCATTGTTTTTATTTGATCAGTGACAGAGTAAACAAGTTTGCAGCTAGGGAGTTTCTTGAATGGATATGGTGGAAGTTTCCTTTAACCTAGCACTTTGTAAAAATCAATTAGTCTAGGAATGTACATAAATAAGCTCCTCCTGGAGCCCATGTATTTTGATTTCGTTTTTAGGATAGTGTTCTTGTCGGCCTTCAATCCTCAACAGGATGTTTTTTGAGCATGACTCCATATCCCAATGCATAAGGCAACCGGAACTGCTTGTTCTTGGCATCTCGCAGGGAGCATGCCATCCCCTGTGGAGCCAAATGTTATCAAATATAGTTTTCAAGGGTAGTAGGTTGTCCAAGTTTGCAGCCTACACAAGAAACATCAAAGTGCAGCTTTCAAAACAGTTTATTTCGAGCTTGAATCACAAGAAGCAAGTGAGTCCATTTTGTGACGGTGGGAATCCCTATGAAGATTGGATTAGTGACCCCTTGGGTATTCAGAGTTTTAGAATTGCATGAAGTATACTGCAATAAAAAGAGTCAAAGCCTTGAATTAATCATGAGTCGTTGATCTTGAAGGGAGCAGGTGGCAGCTGATCCAAGCCTTCGGGGAAATGAGCTTCGGGAGTTTCGAAGTGAGAAGTGCATAAACATTCTGGAGGGTCAAAGCCCGAGGTATCAAAGTGAATCAGGACCATCTGTCATTAGGGACACACGGAAACCAAACTCTCACTTTGATAGTTTTTATCTGAGAAACTCTTCATGTTTCACATTCAAAAGCGTCGAAGTCCCGAAGGCCTAAAGTCCCTAAGTAGATATCGGCCATCCGAATCCAGAATGCCACGCGTCATCAGATCTGTCACTCTGAGAGTTTTACTTCGGGAGTTTTGAAATGAGAAACACACCAAATTCCTAAAGAGCCAAAGCCCGAAGCGTCGAATGGCTGAGGTTTTGAAGGCCCGAAGTCTTGAGGTGTTGAAGGTCCCTAAGTCTCGAAGTTTCGAGGCGCGCAAAGTCCCGAAGTGGCTGAAGTGCCGAAGTGCCTAAAGTGCTGAAGTGGCCGAAATCCTGAAGTGACTCTGAGACGTTGATAAAAAATAGCCGCATGTCGTCAGATCCATAGCTCCAGGTAAAGGCACAGAAGGTAAGAAAGATTTGACTTTTTTTTTTCCCGGAGCTCGAAGACCCGAAGTGGATCTCAGTTGTCCAAATCCAGAAGCCATGCGTTGTCAGATCCCTAGCTCCGACAAGTTTTCTTGGGGAAAATAAAGTTTGAATATTGAGAAGTCTGAAGCACGTAGCCATAAAGGGATCTCAACCATCGATTTCAGGAGGGCCACGCGTCATCATATCTATGACTCTGGGTAAAATCAGCTGAAGGAAAAGGAAGTTTGAGATTTGACTTTCCCGGAGTCTGGAGACCTGAAGTAATTCTCGGTCATTCGATTCAAGAATACACATGTCATCAGATTTCCAGCTTTGGGTAAAAGCACATAGAGGAGCCAAAGGAAAATTAGATAATTCCCAAGCCCTGGAGCACCAATTTTGTGGAAGTCGTCGGCACAGACATGTGGAATCCGTCTAGCGCTGATACATGGCACTCATTTCAAGCGTTTTAGACATGCTTTCTTCCTTTTTTCGAGTGACACATGTCACCTCTCTGTCCGTGACATATCATCATGGTGACGTCAGGCCTCCACATTAGATCATCCTCCGAGAGTTGTTATTGTTCAGTGCCAAAAGTAGCGCCCCATCCCAAGGAAAACTTTTGGCAGATCCAAAGTTGGTGGGCGATTAAGCTTGGCAGTGGCGCTAAATCTAACCGGTGCACTCAGATCGCAGATCAGGACCAGACCTATGACCACAATCCATTGCGGGGACACATCATGCTCGGGCGATATTTTTCTTGAGAGGTCCCACAATGGAAACCACGATATGGATAAAATGCTATGTGGTGAAATGTGATGGATTGCGGACCCAAAAGTAGTCTGAATCCAAACCGTTTTTGATGGCCCTGCAATCTCATGTTTATGTGGCATCCTATATGAGAGAAACACATGGTCGCGCCCCTGAGCATTAAGTCTCGTTCAATCTCTGAGGAAACGAAGTTAATGAAAGGTTGGTTTGGTGGTTGAAACATCGACCCACCCCATAAATGGAAGGCATGGAAGGCCCGACCATGGGGACTGAACCATTAGCCTGTGGTACCCCTGTGGGTGGATTTTTCTGCAAAACCCATGTTGATATGAGCTCGCGTATGACAGAGGGGTGCATGTTTAGTCTAACATAAGAACTCGCAGACACAATGCTTTGAATGTAGTGATCATATCACACTCATGGTAGTGGCGAATTGTTCTAAGTATAAATAAGTAGTTTTGATTTTTTGTTACGGGGTCAACTAGTTGAGCAAAGCTCCCTATTTTGTAATGTTTTAATGCTAGAACTGTTCTCTGGTTATGTATCGGATTTGAGACTTTCATATTAATAGAAGTCAATCTCTTTTCATCACTTTGTAAAAATTGTGCTAAAACACTCGGGCATGGAGGATCCATTCAAGGGTTGTTATGATGTTGTAATGTAGGTTTGATTGTAGTGGTATCACGACCAGTTTTAGTCAGATTCCAAGTGATATTTTCCCCTCTTACACTGAATGGCTTGGCCATGGAGGATACAGTTGAGTTGTTGTAGCTGCATGGTGATGTAGGTTTGATCATTGTGTTGTTGTGACTGTGTTGTTTGGACATATTTCAGTGTCTGAATCTTGACCTTAAGAGTGATCTTGAGTTTGAGTTTTTCTTCTCCACGCTTCTTGAACGCATGATGCCCATAACAGTCTTGTCCACCTTTATTACTAATTCTTCCCTCTACTCACACTTAAACTCAATTCACTAACTGATATTAGTTGTGGCCCTCACTTTCCTATGCATTTCTTGTCCAATTATGTGTTGAACATCATTCATATATTGAGTTTTGTCTATTGACCTCCACTCATATAAAACCAACATCCACCAAAAAATCTGATGGGTAATGGGCTTATCCTCCCACAATCTAAGGGTGACTCTCAGTGCTAACACTTAGCTTCTATGAGTCACACTACTTCTCCTATAGTTATGGATCTGGTTGTTTTCAAAGAGAACACCAACCTCTATAAAATTTACCAAAAATAGGAAAACTGATTTGCTAATCATAACCTATTCAAAATGTTATTTACAATTATAAATTCTTAAGAAAATTTCAATCATATGGTTGTGATGAATCATCATGTGTATCGTTGGACAACACTGTCACCTTTGCGCAGTAAATTCTGGTTTCTGTTGTGCAAATGTTGGCTGAGAAATCCGCGCAACGATTTCGCGCGGTGGATCTTCATGTTGAGGTTGCTCGTGAGAATTCAGTTGGAAATAAAGGATGGTATCATTCAGTCTATCAGTACCTTCCTTGTCCAATCTCACTTGCAGTCGTAAGGCCCTGTTTTCCTTTCTTAATGACAAATTTTGTCTCTTTAAACTCCTCACCTTTCTGAACAAAGCCACATTCATTTTCAATTTTGATTGAGCATCAGAGAGAGCTACACATGCATCGCCAATAGTTGGTTTGTATTTCTTGTAATGTTCCATGATCCTTTCCTCTGATGTTATTTCTTCCTCCCTGAGATTAATGATCTCATATTGAGCTTCTCTCAGTTTCTTTTTTCAGCCATTTTATATTCTTTTCTCCTCATGTTGGTGAGGTAGGAGATCTTTGACTTACTTTACTCTGTGATGCTTGTGCTTCAATAATTATTTCTGTTAGCTTCCTCCTCAATTCTTGCTTCTCCTCATAGAATTGGGATATAACATGTTGTTATTTATTTAGTTGTTGTTTCACCTCCTTGATTTCTACATATTCCTCACCTGGTTCCACTTGCTTTTCATCATTCTCCTAGGTTGCACATTCAACAAATTCTATTTGAATTGTGGGTATGGGAAACCTCCTGGAAGAGGACCTGGTGCACGGTTTACTGGGAGCTTGTGTCTCCTTATTTTCCTCAGTGAATATTGATTTGCTTCTTTTCTTTGAGGCTGGCTGACTGAGTGGTAAATTCTCAATTTCTTTTCCTTTTTCCCTTTCAACAACACCGCCTCCTCTTTCCTCTGAACTATGAAATGTTGATTTCTCAATAGATAAGGAAATATCTCCTTTAGGGTCCTTGGGAATGTTTGTTTAAATAAAGAAATAATCATGTTCCCTATTTAAATTTCTGATCTCCTCAACCACCAACATCTTTATTAAGGGAAAATGGAATAGTCTATTCTCTGGCTAGTCATTTTTGACTTGGACATTGTCTACCATTTTTCCCATAATTCTACATAGGAAAAAGGTAAGTTTAAAGGATTTCTTCATGTGAAATGCATCAAGAGCCTGATGTGGTATCTATGTACATTGTCAAATATTCCCTCACAATTAAAGTACTTCCAGATTATCTTCAGAAGTTTCTCAAAAGGTTCCAGAAGATAATCACTAGGAATGTTAGCTCAAATCTTCCGATTTCTATATTCAGGTTTGATAAAATCAATATAAAATGAAGTATCCAATGACATACCTTTAAAACATTTTTATCCCAACATAGGAATCTCTGTCGCAGTTGATATGGTTTCCTCTGACATTTGAAAAGTGATCCTTGCAATAGTTGCACTAACACCAGTGAAGTTAAGGGTGAATTTCTTGGTTAGTTTCACATTATACCCTTGAACCTTTTCATAGAATATTATGCATCCGGCTTGTTCAAATGACACTTTTATTGTCGGGTCTGTGTTTACTAACTTTAAATCCTATGGTTCAAACCTCATGACTTTCCCTCTTCTTGCATTCTTTCTTTTTCTTTGAGGAGTTGTCATGATGTTGATATATGTCAATTTCAGGTGCGCAACAATAGATTGTAATAGCCTTTGCACAGAGAAAAAGGGAAAAGTAACCTCTGACAACAAATGAGAGAAATAACCTTTGTGTAATGAATGAGAATAGTGACTTTTGCACAGTGCATAGGAAAATATAGCAACAAGAAATTTTGTGAAGCAAACAAATCAGAAACAGAAAATTCGGCGCAACAGAAAACTCGACACATTAGTAAACAACAATGAACAACTTCGGCACAATGAAAAACACGACGTAGCATTACAAAAAAATGGAAACGTTTAGCGCAACGACAAAAAACGATGGAAAGCTTGGCATAGGAGTAGGTAATAAAAATTTAGATCAAAAGAAAGAAGGGTGACTATGTGAAAAACAAACTCATTCCAGAAGAAAATTTGCAATGAGTTCCAAAGAAATCTCTTGAACAATGATTTAAAGCAATGGAGGATGCGTAGCAAAAAACGAGTAGAAAATTCACGTATCAAAGGGATTCAGAGATTACTGGAAAGGATATGAACGATGCATAAATATTGAAGGTGATGGAGAAAAATGAAAGGTGACAAATATTTATTCTTGAATGGATAAGGAACAAAATTATGACAAGGGACGGAAAATCCATAGCAACAAGATGTTTTAAGGAAAGTTAAAGATTTGTGTAGTGAACTTGCACATCGGGTACACCTTTGAAGTTTGAAATGGTACAAAAGATATGGAGTGCCACGATGGTTCCCTTTTCTAACCTCATGATTAGGTAATGATGAACCATAATATATTTTGACATGACATTCATCCTAACCAGTTGATTCAACCTTGGTACATAAGTTCCCACTTTTTGACATGACTCAGGACTTAGGAAAATAGACCTTTACAAATTAAACATGACAAACCTTACACTCTTTTTACCAAGTTATGACCAAACCATTTACTTGATAATTTCATATCATTCTTTACTTTGTCACTAACCCCACAAACTTTGACACAATAACTATGACTTATCTAGGAAAGTCTTGATTTGTTCCAAGATCAAGGCATGACTCTAAATTTGTTTTTGGACAAACCTCTAACTCTAGCTACAAAAATCATGGTGCTAACAACTGGCTCCAATGGGGATGCTATCCTCCGAGTGAGGTAGCAAATAAAAATAGACCAAGTGCGTGACCATTGGGTTTTATTTGACTCAAATACTCTAAATTGACAAACAAACTTATTTGCAAGACTCTCTTGACACAACTTTGACTAAACTCAGCATAAACTTAGGGCCTTCACTTTGGGATTCAATTTTCTACTGATTATTGAGTTGAAATGCTTCATCTCAAAACAAAATAGTTATTTACAATGACATGAAGAGATTCAATTTTTTTTAAGCAAGATAATGTTTGAGAAACCTGCCATTCACAGGTCCTCCACCAATGAGATCTCCATTAAGCTCTTGTAGCAAATAGGAATTGTTCCCATGGTATGCAAAAATCCTGAATGGTCCCAGCCAAAGGTGATCAAACTTCCCATGTTTTCATCTGTCTTCATTCCTTGCATCCCACTTTAGTACCAAATCATCCACTTTGAAATCATCTCCCTTAGTATGCCTGTCAAAATCTCTTTTCATTTATCTTGGTGCAGTTGTGAGTTGTTGAAGACCTGTTCTCTCATTTGATGCACATGGATTAATTGGTTTATCCTCCTTAGAGCATCATTTGGTTCATATTCTTATTCTTGCAGTAGTCTCATCACTAGAAATCCTAATGAGGTAGGAAAAACTGCCTCTGTACCATATACAATATGAAAAAGGTGATGTATAAATAAACCTTTTAGTGGTGATCCTATCATCCCATAACACATAGATAATATTTTTGTTCCAAGATTTCTTATTTTCCTACAGAAGCTTCTTAATAATACTGGTCAAGATTTTGTTGGATGACTCAGCCAACCCATTACCCTGTGGGTAATAAGCTATGGAATGACCAAGAGTTATATTATAGTCACTGCAAAATTTCTCCATTAAAAATTGAATGATAACAATATCAATAGCTTGCCTTGTGGAGACTGCTTCAATCCATTTGGTGAAGTAGTCAGTGGCTGTCAATATCCACCTATGTTGAGCTAAGGATGGCAGATGAATTTCTCCAATAAAATCAATACTCCATTACATGAATGGTGCTTCAACAAAGATAGGCTTTAAAGGCAAAGGCTGAATCTTTCTTTTTCCATAAAAAATCTGGCATTCATGGCAGTTGGAAATTTCCTTGTATACATAAAAAAAAATACTAGGCCAATAGAACCTTGCCCTCAGTATTTTGTGCGCAATGGTCTTCAAATAATTGTGCCCCCCACAGACACCTTTGTGAAACTCCTTGATATATTTCTTCATTTCTTCCTCCAACAAACAAATTAGCAAGATCCCACCTAGATCTTTCCAATACAAAGAATGGTCTAGAATGCAAAACTTTGTTGCTTTGAACTTAATTTTTTTTTCTTTTGTTTTTCTTAACTCAGGAGAAACCTACAAATTTCTTAGTACATAAATGATATCAACATATAAAGGAGAATCGATGAATTTTTGGGATACCTGTGGGACTGTTTCTTCTTCTGAATTTGTTGATAAGTCAGCAATGAAATTGATTCCCAAGACATCACAATTGGATTGTGCCATCAACTTTGCAAGCCCCTGAACTTTAATAATCTTTGTAGGTTTGATCTCAAGTTCATACTCCAACATCACAACTATCCATTTGCCCCTTCTTCCTTCAGAATCAGATTGATTCAAAATATCATTTACATAATTTCTAGGAACATAAGCAATGACATGGGAATGCAAGATATAAGTTCTAAATTCCTTAAGGGCCTTTGCCAAGGCATATTTCTTCTTTTCCATGATGTCATATCTTAGTGGGGAGTCTCCTAATGTCCTGCTATAATAGTCTATGGGCCTTTCAAATTTCTGTTAATCTTTTTGCAACAAAACACCAACAATGGTGTGTTCTGAAGCAAAAGAAAACAAGATAAAATATTTTTCAAAATTCAGGCTGGACAACACTGGAGCTTTGGTCAGTGCCACTTTAATATCTTGAAAAGACTTCCAATATTTAGGAGTCCATTTTATTTCATTTCCTTTCCTGAGCATATTTTTTATATACTTTATGATTTCATCCAAGTTAGGAATAAACCTTCTCAAAAAATTTACTTTTCCTAGGAAAGACTGTACCTCCTTCTTGCTCCTGGGTGTGCCAATCTTGAGAACTTCTTCCACTCTGATGGGGTCTATTTTTATCCCTTCCTTTGAAATGTTTCCAAGTAATTTTCCTTGTTGCATTCCAAAATTTGACTTTTTTGGATTCAATGAGATGCCAAACTTTCTACATTTATGGAAAACCCTTAGATGTTTGAGATGTTGATCATCAAAATATGAAAATATGGTAATATCATCTAAGTAAATAACAATAAACTTATCCTTATCATCGGAAAAGGATATGCCCATGGCCCTTTGGAAAGTTTCTCCTACATTCATAATCCCAAAAGGCATTTTTGCATACATGAAGGTACCCCAAGGTGTTGTAAAAGTTGTCTTCTCTTGGTCATCAGGATGCACCATGATTTGGTTGTATCCAGAGAAACCATCAAGTATTGATATATTCTTATATCCAACCACCTTCTGCAGGATTAAATCCATCTTAGAAAGTGGATAATTGTCTTTGAGAGACACCCTGTTTATATTCTAAAAGTCTACACACAACCTGATCTCACCACTTTTCTTCCCGACAGGCACTAGGTTAGCCACCCACATGGAAAATATTAAGGACACTATAATTTTGGAATCAAACAACTTCCTTACCTCCTTTTCAATCAATGACAACAGTAGAGGGTTTATTATTCTCAACTTTTGCTTGAATAGTTTATGATCATCCTTGATTGGAATTACATGATGAACTACCTTAGTATCATAGACCTTTAAATCTTCATAACTCCATGCAAAGACGTCAAGGAAATCCTTCATTAGGCTGATATACCTCTGTTTAATTTCTGGACTGAGTGTTTTTTACAGTTTGATGATCTTGGGATCCTTCTAAGTCCCAATGTTTCAATCTTCTATGTACTCATCATTTGCAGTGATTTTAGGATTTCTGGCTACATCGTTGTTGTCAAAAATCTTTTCCAATGGGACCAAGCCTTTGGGAATAATGTTATTTTTGAGCTGCACTATATCTCTTCCAACAATCTGATTTTGAAAAAGGTCATCATTGTTGCACACATATGCATCTTCATTCTCTTCACAACAACACTCATCATCAATATTTGAAATAAAAAATTCATCACTCATCTGAAGGAATCTTTCTACCTATTTGTCATTGTTACACATCAAAATTACTCACTTCAATAGTGTCACAAGTGTCGTCATTACAAGTATTGTAAGTGTCGCATCGTGTCCGCAAGTGTCACATATTGACCACAAGTGTCGCAAGTGTCACAAACATCATACTACCATATTGCCCATGTCGTGCCTCTAACGACATCACAATGACACTTAAGACACCTCAAAGACTAGTTTTGAAGAAGAGAAATCAGTTGACAAGAAGTACAAGCCTTTTTCCACTGGAAAAACCACTCAAAAAATGGATTTTAGAGGGAAACACTCCCCTACCCATTGTCAGGGAGTGCCAGTGTTCGCTAGGCCTCTTTGGAGGAGCGCTCAAACGCTCTGTGTACCCTTTTGGGGGAGATCTACCTTTTCTGAATGGATTTTTGGTTTGTTGAGCTCAAATAGGGAAGAATCCCCTCAATATATGAAGGTGGTTGGATTCGAATAGAAGGTCAAGGAATGATCTTAGGGAAGATCATCAGCTGAAGGAGAAGAATCCTCAACTTATCCCAAATATCTATCAAGTGGTTGGGCCTCTCCAAGGTTATATAAGGAGGCCTCCTCATGGTGAAAGGAAGGTAGAGACTAGATATTGATACCAATCTTATGATTCTATAAGTGGTATGTCACCAAAGCAATCAGTGTAGATTACTTGAGCAAAGGGGTTGGACAAGGATAACTAGAAGAAGTTGCTACACCTTCATCAAAGGATTGTAATTACTTTTACTTGTTCTCATCAATATATCAATGCTTGGCCTATTTCTTTCAAACTTGTGTTTGTTCCACATGAGTTTGTCTTCAATAGATAGATCTATAATTGAGCTAATCTCAGTAGAATAGAAAGTCAATTGTATCTTTGTTTGTTCTAGAGGACCTATCAGGGAGCTCAAGATCGAAGCTCATCCTAGAATTTGCAAGGACAAACGTCATTAATGAGGTACATATCTTTCTTCTTCTCCTTCGTATATTATCTTGATTAGACCTAAAAGGATTTCAGTATCCATGTTAAGCACTTTTTTGTCTTGGCCTTAGGAGTCTAGATACCAAGAGGGAATCTGCTTGTCCACAGGAGGATTCACCTGTAACAGAAATTGGCGACTCCATTGGGGAGGAGCTCTGATTTTTTTCTCCTTTCCTAGATCTTGTTTTGGCCCTTTTCCCACTCATTTGAATTTATCCATAGTGTCATACTGTCTCTTTGATTCTTATATCTGATTGATTGGCTCTTGATTTCATCATATGCAATTTGATTGACTGAGTTTGCTTGATTTTTTGCGTTTTTGGGCATTTTTCTGAACTTTTGAAGTAGAGCGCTCCCCTGCCCTTGCTATCAGAGTGTTAACACTCATTGGTGGTCTTACATAGAGCACTGGAATTATTTGGTGCCCTTTACACCAGAGTGCTACCCCTTTTCTGTGATAAATCCTCTAGGTTTTCATTCTCTGGGTTCAGTTTTTTGCTTTTTGCACTTGCTGAGAATCTCATACTCTAAATTCATCTTGGTATTGGCCTTCAAAACCATGTTTTCTTTGAATTGATCCTCTTTTGTTTGGGAATTTGACATTTTCTTTCCTTGCCTTGAAGTCACTCTTTGTCTTTGTTGACCTAGAGTTAACTTGCTGTTTTCTTCTCGTTTATCTGACTGAGTGAAAGATTTTGTGAGGAAATCCAAAGGTCTGTGAACCTTTCCATTTGATATTTGAGGTTAGTTTTCCAGCATTTCTCTTTTGTTTGAGGTTTTTGGTTCTTGTTTGCAAATTTGGTTATCTTTGTGCTTCTTGTTTATTCACAACGAGAGTGCATTTTTGTTTGTGTGAGGTTTTCTTCTGATTGTTTAATCCTGAAATCTGATTGACATTATAAGTTTTACATCTGATTATCATTCACATATAAGCAAAAGGACATATTTTAGTGATTGGTTTGGATATTAGAAGGCATTTTTGATTTTTTTTAGCATTCCATTGTATTTGATTGAGAAACAATTGTATGAGGATGTTGCATTTTAGTGTTTGATAATGAAAATAAATTTCTCTCTTTCCCTTAAATAGGCATTCATCGAAAGAAAAGACTGCTTATCATTTTCTTATGCATCTTTTGGGAATTGAGTCACAATACCATCAATTTCATTTTCATACACCCTTGAGTAAACAACAACTATAAAATTATCGCTAATTAAAATTTATCTAGAAAATTTTTGTTTTTAGGATCTTCCACCAACATTAGACTAGGATTAGCACTTTAGATTAGGCTGTGAGTAAAACTCTCCAAAGTTTTCAAAAACAAACATTAGCATCCTGCGATAGGGAGAGTCAAATCCAATTGTCGTATAGGCTTTCTAGGATCCCCCTCTCACACAGGGGTTACGCACGAGGTCACATTTGGGAGAATTACGAATATTATCCCCCCATGGTTCAACTATTTGTAGTGGTCGGATCTTATATTGGGGGTCACTTGAGGGTATACCCATGAATATGTGTGGGAGCCTCTCGAGTTGATTTCAGACTTGTTATCCTGCCCATACGTTCGGATCGGACTGTCGACTATACCCGCCCAGGGGTTGACTGCGACTTGGTGTCCTTAGTTGCCATAATCTTTAGGTACTTACATGAGGTGACGGTGAAGGGAAGTCTCACTGTACTTGTAACATACATTGGTCAAACTCACTTGGTCTCCTTGGAGGGTAAATCCACAATTACTATGTGGAAGCTTGCACCAAGGTGCAAGTCCGTTAAGAAGGTCGCCATTGTAACTATTCTACCATATCCTATCCCCTTCTTGACTTGATCACGCGACATTGGATTTCATCACTATTATAGGATAAGTCCGTAGGTGCGGACACTAACCGACCTCCCTAGATCCACCTGGTATCTAGAACAAAACAGGACAGAATAATACACTTTCCCTAGATCTAGCCTATTGAATGAACTAAGAGATAAGGGCTATGGACATACCTTATGAACGCTTTCCTTATGTCTCTGTTGTTCCAAGATTTGCTTCAATGCTCTTGTCCCGTCCAGATCACAACAAAACGAACCAATCGAAGTAAAGACAAGTTAAGATATTCAATGACTAGTCTATACATATGATCAAGGAATTATGTAATAAAGT
>SNQJ01S0109545.1:52035-63765 GCA_010110895.2 Picea sitchensis
TTTAAGTTGACTTAAAAAAGAAAAAGGATAAAAGGAGTAAAAGATAACTCAATAGAAGAATAGAAGTTAACCCTGGGAGTTAACCTAGCTCAACAGAGAATTAGAAGGAAAAATTATAAATAAGAGGCTGCGGTGCACCTATTATTCATTCTGAATTTGGTATATTGTTTTCTATTTCTTTTGAGCATTCAATTTGGGGGTTTTGTTGTACAAACCCTTGTGAGAAAATCAGTGGTGAAATATCCACTCACCTTGTTCCGCAACTTGGTCTCGGGGATGAAAGACTCCTCCACACCATTCTATTCTCAACATGTCTCCATATAGCTCTTCAAAAGATAGCAGGCCATACTATTCTTGTGATTCTAGCAAGCGTGCACCATCATCTAGAGGGATATTCGATCCAGCTTGTCCAGAGGGCCTGTCGCCATTCTGACACTTGGGTTTTGTTTGCAGGGGCACAACCATTAGTTTGAAGGTTTTTTTGGAGGGTTATCACCATCAGATATTTGTTTACAGATTGGGACGTCTTGGAGACAAAGGGGGTGTCCTGTGATTCAGTAAATCTTAGATCTAGAGAGATTCATTTGGAATCTGAGTTTGAAATTTCTCCTACAGGGTTTTCATAGCCCGATCTACATTCCTGGAGATTTTTAGGGAATTTGGAGGCCTATCCCATCAGATCCAGATTACCTAGGGTTCCAGGCATCCAGGAGGGCACAACTTCAGTAGAAGATCATATTTTGGAGGAGTTTGCCTTGGACGTTCAGCTTGAGACTTCAGGAGGGTAATGATAGCATCCTGATCTATCATCTAGCAGAGTTTGGACTTGTTTGGAGTCTTCTTTCAGTTGGGCTGATTTGTTGAGGGTTTCAACCATCTATTGGAGCATGGCATCCTTCAGATGGAAGGATTGGCATCAAGATCTGCGTGTATTGATCCTCATTTCTTAATCAACCTTTGGGAGGCTTGTATGTATCAGCAGGATCATTTTGTAGCAGCTCATACTTGTTTGCATTGGAGCCCTATGAGGATTATTCCAGATCTGCTCATTCTATTGTATCTGATTCATGCTTCTATAATAAAGGTCAGATTATGCTTGTGTTTCTATATCTTGAATGTATCATGATCTTCATGTGTTGGATGAATCTTGTATGAATGCAATTAATAACTAGATAACTCAATAAGCACCTGCACATCAACAAATCAGTGGTAGCTAGTGATTCCAAGCGAAAAATTTGGCTTGGAATCATTACAGTGGTATCAGAGCTTCGATCCTCCAAACTTGTGGAAGGATCGGTGCATGCAGAGGTACAGTGGTATTTTTATTGGCCGAAGGAAGAAACCGAGCAGTGAAACAGAGACCAAAATGGAAGGGTCAGGGAATGACCATGAGCCTTTAGGCTTGGTTCTCATAGCAGCCGAGTTTGACAAGTTCCAACAATCCGTCAACCGCACGAAAAGCACATTGGTCCAACACTTGGGTGAGTACCATGAAACCAACAGAAGGGGATAGGCCGAACTCTCTAAAACTTTGAAGAGGGTTGATGAGAACTTGCAGATAATGAACAAGAATCAATCCAAGCTAAATGAACTTCTGATGCAAGTGACCCATCAAGGGAAGAACCCTGATATGTATGGGAATAAGGAGGCTGGTGGATCCGGTGGAGTACATGAAGAGATCAAATATAATCCAGAGAAATCCCCCAGATCCGAAGGAAGTCTGGAAGGAGACACGGCCCAGGGTCAGATGGGTAGCAAAGTCAATCAGAGGCGATACATGCCTATGTTCACAGATGAACATCTTGGCCGACACTCAGGTAGTAGAGCTAACCCTAGACCTTACATGCCCACATTCACAGATGATCAAGGGCAATAGGAATAGGTTGAAGACTTTGTGGAACAACTGGCGATGAGTACCAAGGAGTACTATAGTTTGGATATGAGGGTCCAAAGACAGATGTCCCTAGATTAGTATTGCCAACTCAGGTTTAGAAATCAACCTAGGATGAACCACAGGGGTAGTTTTGAGTTTGAAAGGAGAGCAGGGAAGATATAAATTCCATACTTTGATGGTACAACCAAGCTGACAGCACAGTCTTGGGTACAATAGATGGATACCTACTTACAGCTCAACCCCATGAGGGAGATGGAGGCCATCAAGTTTGCCACTATGTACTTGGATGGCAAGGCTCATGACTGGTGGTATCATAGACTCACCACACTCGGCCGCAATTAGATTGTGTCCTATACAGAATTCACTCAGAGGCTCATTGATAGTTTTGATTAAGGAGATCCTGAGTTACATTTCCGAGAGCTCACCCAACTCAAGAAAACAAGTACGAATGAAGCATACATTGATGAATTTCAGAGGTTGGCAGTGATGGTGCAAGATATGTCCCCTACCAAGCTCATGATTCTTTTCACAGAAGGGTTGATGGAACCCTTGAAGGGTTGGGTAAAGGCCATCAAGCCTACCAGCCTAGAAGAGGCCATTTGGAAGACGAGGGATTTGGGTCCAGTCGCTAAACCTAAATTAATACCTAGACCATCTCTCAACAATGGTGGAAGAGATCAAAGGCCTCAAATAAACTAGGGAGGACGTGACCCTAAGGGTTTTGACAGAGGCTATGGCAGAATAGATGACAACACAAGGAGAGAACTGAGGAGGAAGCAACTCTGCCTCACATGCAAGGAACCATGGAACCCATCACAAAAGTGCATGGGACGTGGTCAGGTGCACTACATTGAGGTCACTTCAGACAACGAAGAGGAAGATGAGATTGGCTAGATACAGAACATGGAGGCAGAAACCACTGAGGTAGTAGAGGAGGAACAAATCATAGGACAGGATAGTATGGCCACCTTGGCATCTATCAGTGGGGTACCCAAGTATAAAACCTTCCGAATGAGGGGGGTCTTGCAAGGTCAAATATTTTCAGTCTTGATTGATGGAGGAGCTTCCCACAACTTCATTGATGTAGCATTATTGAAGAGGAGGCACATACCCACAGTAGAATTTGAAGGATTCAAAGTTGAGGTTGCAGGAGGAAGCACTATGCCCTGTGATAGATATATTCTGGGCATGAAGCTTACCTTAGGTAGGCATGAGCTGATACAGGACGTCTATGTCATGGAACTTCCAGACACCAACATCATCCTAGGGGTTCAGTGGCTTAGCACATTGGGGCCTATCACCACCAACTACAAAATGATGGAAATGTCATTCACAGAGGAAGGTGGATGAAAGGTAGTGATGAGAGGCATGATAGGGAATGATGCAAAGGTAGTCACGACCAAGAGGATGGAGACCAGATTTCGGAGGGATGGGATAATATACGCAGAAGAATGCAGGATTGTGACACGTGTGGATGAATAGGGCAAGGTTCACTACACTCCAGAGATCAAAGAAATCCTTGACAGACACCACAAGGTGTTTGGGCCTATTCCCCCACGGGTACCACCAGATAGGGGGTTTGAGCACATTATTGAGCTAGAGGAAAGGGCCAAACCAATTATCGCAACACCATACAGACACCCCAAGAAGTACAAAGATGAGATAGAGAAAGCCATCAAGGAACTNTCAGGCCCAACAGTAGCCCTTTTGCTTCTTCAGTAGTGCTGGTGAAGAAGAAATATGGCACTATGAGGATGTGCATTGACTTCAGGGATTTGAACAAAAATACCATAAAAAATAGGTACTCGATACCCAGGATTGATGAACTGTTGGATGAACTGCATGGGGCCATCTACGTCACGAATATTGATCTTCGCTCTGGTTATCATCAGATCAAGATGAGGGAGGAAGACATCTCAAAAACAACTTTTAGATGTCACTACGACCATTATGAGTTTTTGGTGATGCCCTTTGGCTTAACCAACACCCCTGCTACATTCCAATCATGTATGAACCATGTGTTCAACAAGCAGCTAAGGAAGTACCTGTTGGTATTTTTTGATGACTTGCTTATCTACAGCAAGACGTGGGAGGAGCATCTCAAGCATGTGGATCAAATTTTGTCAATCATGGAGGAACAATCACTGTATGCTAAGGATTCCAAATGTGAGTTTGGAATGACAGAGGTCCTCTATTTAGGACACATCATCGGGGAAAAGGGGGTATAGGTACATCAGAAGAAAATACAAGCCATCATGGAATGGCCTACTCCTAAGACACTCACCGAATTGAGAGGATTTCTAGGTATGTGCACGTATTACAGGAAATTTGTCAAAGGATTTTCTTAGCTGTGTGCACCTTTGACCGATTTGACTAAGAAGGGAGCCTTCAAGTGGGACGAGGAAGCTCAAATAACGATGGACAAGATGAAGGAAGTGATGAGTACGTGTCGAGTCTTATCCCTTCCATATTTCAGTCTTCCTTTTACCTTGGAGTGTGATGCCTTCGGGGAAGGAATAAGGGTCGTACTGATGCAGAAGAGGCACCCTCTTGCCTATGAGATTCATAAGCTCAGGGGTCCCGAACTACTCTATAGGATTTATGACAAAGAAATGTTGGCTATCATGCATGCACTAGCCAAATTCTGGAAATACTTGGTTGGTGCCAGGTTTGTGGTCAAGTCAGATCATAACAGTCTCAAATATCTATTAGAACAGAAGGACTTGAATGAGAGGCAACAAAAATGGGTAAGCATAATACATGTCAAGGGGAAGAACAATGTGGTGGTTGATGCCTTATCTAGGAGGCCATCCATCTTTGCCATAACAGGGGTAGTAGTTGACTGGAAAGAACATCTGATGATGGAGTATGTAGAGGATCACTTTGCATGCCAACAACTGGATGGATAGGTACAAGATGAATATTTCAAGGTTATAAATGACCTCATCTCCTACAAAGATCGAATCTTCTTGGTTCCTAGATCGGCCTTCAAGGCTAAAATATTGCAGGCGTTCCATGACTCACCAATGCCAGGACATCAGGGGATTAGCAAGACGTACAAGCAGGTGATAGAAAGGTTCTCTTGGAAGGGTCTCAAGGAGGATGTGATTAAGCACGTCAAAGAGTGTACTACATGTCAGGAAAACAAGGATGAGGACACGCACCTAGAAGGACTATTGCAACCCCTGCCCATTCCAGAGCATAAGTGGGAAAGCATATCCATGGATTTCATCACCAGACTGCCAAAGATGTAAGGGAAGGAATGCATATTTGTAGTGGTGGACAGGTTAAAATTTTTTGCACATTTCTTTGCCATAGCTACCGACTTCAGTGCAACACAGGTGGCTGAATTGTTCTTCAGGGATATTTTCAGGTTGCATGGCCTACCCAAGACCATTGTCAGCGATAGAGATAGCAGGTTTATGAATAATTTCTGGCAGGAGTTATTCAAGTTGGTTGGTACGGCCTTGACCCCTAGCACCAACTATTACCCTCAGATGGATGGACAGACAGCGATAGTCAACAAATGGGTGGAGGGATACCTTAGAAACTATGTGGCGGGGCAACAGAAAGCATGGGCCAGATGGTTGCATATGGGAGAGTATTGCTACAACACCACCCAACATATGTCCATTGGCATGTCACCATTCAGAGCCTTGTATAACTATGATCCTTTATCGTTTGTGGAGATTGTGTTCGGTGACAGCAGGGCACCTATGGTACCGGATATGATACAGCAGAGCCAAGACATTCTCAGGGAACTGAAGGATCATCTACAGAGGGCACAATACCAATAGAAGGTCCAAGAATACAAGCACCGAGTTGACCGTACTTTTGAGGTTGGGGACTTAGTCTATCTGAGGTTGCAACCATACAGGCGGGCTTCCATTAAAAGAACTGGAGTGGAGAAAATGCAGCCATGTTTCTTTGGGCCCTATAGAGTCACCAGGAAGATAAGGGCCATAGCTTATGATCTGGAGCTTCCACAGGGAAGCAAAATACACAACATCTTCCATATATCCTATCTTAAGAAAGCCTTTGACAACCACATCAAACCTATTGAGGTATTACCCCCCATGGATGAAGAGGGACAACTTATTCTGATTCTGGAAGAGATATTGGAAGTCTGAGAGAAGAGGCTCAGAAACCGAAGCATCAAGGAGTACCTGATCAGGTGGAAGGATTTACCCATTGAGGATGCCACCTGGGAAAAGGAGCATGTGGTCAGAGAAGCAGGTTTGGAATTGCTTGAGGACAAGCAATTTCAAGAAGGGGATACTGTAATGTCCCCCACCTCTTAGAGAGGTTATGAGGAGACTCAGTGGCCTGGGCACCCCCACTAGGTCATAGTCTCACACTGAGGGGGAAGGTCAACTAGACTAAAGTTGTATTTTTAAGTTGAATTGAGAAAGAAAAAGGATAAAAGGAGTAAAAGACAACTCAACAGAAGAATAGAAGTTAACCCTGGGAGTTAACCTAACTCAACAAAGAATTAGAAGGAAAAAGTATAAGTAAGAGGCCGGGGCACACCTATTATTCATTCTGGATTTGGTATATTGTTTTCTATTGCTTTTGAGCATTCAGTTTGGGGGTTTTTCTGTACAAACCCTTGTGAGAAACTCAGTGGTGAAATATCCACTTACCTTGTTCTGCAGCTTGGTCTCGAGGATGAAAGACTCCACACCATTCTATTCTCAAAACGTCTCCATCTAGCTCTTCAGAAGATAACATACCATACTGTTCTTGTGATTCCAGCAAGGGTGCACCATCATCTAGAGGGAGATTCGATCTAGCTTGTTCAGAGGGCCTGTGGCCATTCCGACACTTGGGTTTTGTTTGCAGGGGCACAACCATCAGTTTGAAGGTTTTTTCGGAGGGTTATCACAATCAGATATTTTTTTACAGATTGGGACGTCTTGGAGACAAAGGGGGCGTCCTGTGATTCAGTAAATCTTAGATCTAGAGAGATTCATTTGGAATCCGAGTTTGAAATTTCTCCTACAGGGTTTTCATAACCCGATCTACATTCCTAGAGAGTTTTAGGGCATTTGGAGGCCTATCCCATCAGAACCGGATTACCTAGGGTTCCAGGCATCCAGGAGGGTGCAACTTCAGTAGAATATCAGATTTTGGAGGAGCTTTCCTTGGACGTTCATCTTGAGACTTCAAGAGGGTGATCCTAGCATCCTGATCTACCATCTGGTAGAGTTTGGACTTGTTTGGAGTCTTCTTTTAGTTGGGCCAATTTGTTGAGGGTTTCAACCATCTATTGGAGTGTGGCATCCTTCAACTGGAAGGATTGGCATCCATATCTCCATGTATTTATCCTCATTTCTTAATCAGCCTTTGGGAGGCTTGTCTGTATCAACAGGAGCATTTTGTAGCAGCTCATACTTGTTTGCATTGGAGCGCTCTGAGGATTATTCCAGATCTTCTCTTTCTATTCTATCTGATTCATGCTTCTATAATAAAGGTCAGATTTATGCTTGTGTTTCTATATATTGAATGTATCATGATCTTCATGTGTTGGATGAATCTTGTATGAATGCAATTAATAACTAGATAACTCAATAAGCACCTGCACATCAACAAATCAGTGGTAGCTAGTGATTCCAAGTGAAACATTTGGCTTGGGATCATTACAATCCTCCATCTGGACCACTTCATATTGAGAAACCTACATTCGACTCTATCTTACGCCCTCCTAAGAGAGTTATCCGTAAATCTACCTTTAATCCTAGTTCACGTGCTGCCCAGAACTACAACATTGTTGAAGATTTGGCTCAAGCACCGTGTGCTATGTCTGTGTTAGAAGTTCTACAATACTACCCTAGTCAATGTAGAATGCTCTTGGTTTCTATTGGCATTTTTGATCCCGAGTCATCCAACCATATCATGTTTAACCTGGACAATTATAGATCTAGACTCTCTCACCAACTTTCTTTCCATGTTGATGTTGTTGTTCACAATCAACAAATTCACCGAACCATATTGGATGAGGGAGCTTCTACTTGTGTCATGTCTTTATCATGTTGGAAAAGTTTAAAATCGCCCGCACTTAACAAATCCCCAATGATGTTACGTGCATCTGATGGGTGAGGTTTTCATCCGCATGGGCTTTTACAGTCCCTTCCCATCCAGTTGGGTGGCAAAACCGTCACTGTTGATGTTGAGGTGTTCGATGCTCCGCTCGATTACAACTTATTACTTGGAAGAAGTTTGTTTTATACCATGACTGTCATTGCCTCGTTGGTGTTTCGATGTGTACAATTCCCTCATAAGGGAAAAATTGTCACTGTCAATCAGTTATATTTTTGTACACCCGACGCTCGCGGTCCCGCTACCAGCAATATTCCATTTTTGGGAGATCACAAGATCATGTATGCAAGCATTGGTGTTGGCTTGTTGAAATATTATAGCCTTATGGGTAACTTCCATACACCACTTCCACCGACTACACATCATATTTCCACTGTCGATATGATTTCGACCAGAGATTTTCAATCTTTGGAATCATCTGACCCTTGGATTGTACCTAGTCCCTTAGAATTCAATGCACTAGGTGACACCATGCCACTTAGTCTATCCGAAACATCATACGTTGTTATTCAATCCGCCTCTCTCTCCTTGGATGACCAACATCTCTTGGCACTTGACAGTTCCTCGATGCTATTGTGGTTGAATTCCTTGTCGTTTGCAATTGACTACATTTCCCCAATTTTTCCTTCTGATGAACCTATTAAGGAAATGTTGAGCATTGATGAGCTACCTCATGCTGATAACCATCATCGATCTTCTTTTCTTCCCCCTTGTGAAGAAATTTGGGGAGATATACACTCTATCTTCCCTCCTGATGTTTATTTTCCGTTGTCTCCCATGCCTTCAACTTCAGATGATTTAGATCTTGTAGTTGACATGGTGATATGTTCGGTAGGGCTATTAGAGCCTGATATCCTTACTCCTGTTGTGACCCTCGACATGTGTTCCTTCCAGAGTGATTTTCTTCCATCCAGTGAAGATCTCTTGGAATCCATGACCGATTTTTGTCCCTTGACATGGCATCCTTCCAGAGAATTATTCTCTTGGAAGCCATGATCAAGGAGAGTCTACGAGCATAGTTTCTCTTCTCTGTAGAAATCTCGTTAAAAATGAAACAGAAGATACGAGCACAATTTTTCTTTTCTGTAGCAAGCTCGTTAAAAAATGAAACAGAGGTCACGAGCATAGTTTCTCTTTTTTGTAAGAAAGCTCGTTAAAAAATGAAACAAAAGCTTTGAGCATAGTTTTCCTCTTTGTAGCAAGCTCGTTAAAAAATGAAATAGAAATCTGGGGATTGAACCCGGAGCCCTGAGCATAGTTAATTTTCTATGTCAAGATCGTTAAAAAATGAAACAATCACCTCTCTTGAACCTTCTTTTCATTGACTCTTATCCTTTCTCTCCTTCTAGTAGAGAAATTGGTGACAACCTCAACGTCGGTGAATGAATTGAATCTTGGAGGGCATGTCTCTAGCCTTTGATGATCATTTTGGAGTTAAGCCACTATCTTTCAAGCTGGGGGCATACCGAGCTTAGTCTTTGTTCTTTCTCATGCTCGTAAATACATGAGAATGCAACCGAGAAACCTTTATCTCTTTTTTGAGCTTGCATGGAAATACGAAAAAGGAACACTTGGAGTCGTCTTTAATCTCTTTTTAGACTCTCTAAACATGAAAAGATTTTCGAGTGATCTTGCTTCCTTTCCCACTCGTTAAAACATTTGAAAGGGCATCTTTCGAGTGATAATTTATATCTTTTTTGACCTTGCGAGAGTAACATTATGAAAAAGGACAACACTGGAGTCATCTTTAAGTTGTTTTCAGACTATCTAAATATGATAAACCACCACGTTTACCTTCTATGGACTCATTAAACAATCATACATTGAAGGGCCCATATGGGACCGAACCCTTAATTCATCCAGTTCGTTAAAAAAAAGAAGAGGGAATTACCGAAGGTGAGTCATATCGAGCATGTGTTACCCTCCTCGAGCTCGTTAAATTAAAAAGAGGTACTCGTCTATCTGGATGGGGGGAAATTGAAGGAAGCAAGCCAAGAAGTTTTGGGAACACTACCAGTAGCTCTTACAGTCCCCCTTGAACACGACACTTTGTCTTTGCACACATTTTAATCCAACTTTGCACTGAGCCAATCCTCTGAGTTTCTTTTACTCCTTTGGGTCACCTGAAGAAAGTCACAACATCCACTACATCATCAAGTTTTGGTCCATGTCACGTTTCTGCTGTTGTGCTTCAGTGTTCAAGGGAATTATCTTCCTCGAGAGTCAGCCATCACAAATATATTGTTTCAATACCCATGTTAGTCCATGTTCATTTGATCTGCCAATTACATCTCTATGTCAGTTTTGTGTCATTGATGGGGGATACATCAAGGCCCTCCTTCAATGAGTCTATTCCTATCGACTTCAACACATAATCTGGGAACTAGACTTAGAAACCAGTAGTACTTTGGGACCTACATGCCTTAATGGAAGGCCTCCTCATGTCCAACAATAGGTTTACATCATTGACCTCTGATCGAATGATTCCACAGATGTTTGACTTCAACTCATCCATTCACATTCATTGGAATGTACTAAAGTACCTTGGGAATCATTGACATCAATGGTGATCTCCCTCGTGCTTGTTAACAATTTATCTCATTGACTGGTAATCAAGTGGTTTCTGCCATGTTAGACATCAGGACATCTATTCAGATGGTTATATTCATACTACATCAGGATCAGTAAGAAGACCCTGGTTTGATTTTTCACTCTTATGTACTTTGCCCAGGTTGAGAAGGAGTTCTTTTGAACTATGAGACATATACTGTTACATAGATCCACTTTGTATTGGTCGTGGCTATGTCTTGTCATCTCATAGATCCACTGTGTATTCTTCATGGCTATGATTAGTTCAGGTCATAGGAGTATATATCCACATTGTATCTTCAGTGGCTATACCTTTTATCAATATAATTATGGATCCGTAGTATATTTTATGGCGGCCATACCTAAAAATTATTTATCACTCAAGCATAGGTATGCCTGCCTTGGGTTTGAAAAATGTCAAAATATTTGTTTGATGATTGTGTGCATATTTTTCTAGCCTCTTTGCATCCATACCCTTGCTTGAAAAAGTATACAAAGTACTTCAGTCATCATCGTCTTCTAACTTCGCACTTTGGGGGGCAATCTGTTACACATCAAAATTATTCACTTCAATAGTGTCGCAAGTGTCATCATTACAAGTGTTGTAAGTGTCACATCTTGTCCGCAAGTGTCGCATCTTGACCACAAGTGTTGCAAGCATCACAAACATCATACTACCATATTTCCCATGTCGTGCCTCTAACGACATCACAAGTGTTATCACCCCATAAATTATGGGAATCAACTCATGACTTGGATTTATTCTGTATCTGGTGATCTTGTTGACAAATGATATTTCATTTCTTCAAATAATTTGTGAAAAGAAAAGAGGGCATAAAAGAAATGGAAACAAAAGCCCCATGCAATAATGGCAACTTGGTCATACCGTTCAAGCATGACCAAGTTCTTTTGAATTTTCAATGCTGATAGGTTAGTGAATACATCTGATCAGACCATCTAATCCTGATCAGATAGCCCCTAGGTTAGACCTAGTGAATACATCTAATCAGACCATCTAATCCTGATCAGATAGCCCCTAGAAAGAATAAATCCTTAACCCAACTGTTTAAACTGGGTTGAGTGCCTTATGACAGTAGGTTAGGATGTAGCTTAACTGCCTTGCCAAAATAAAACCCACCCGAATAAGT
>SNQJ01S0109546.1:10558-21627 GCA_010110895.2 Picea sitchensis
TGCATGGCAACAACCATGTTTAGTTGGCTAGTTGGAGATACAGTCTTGGATGCTAGATATTAGACATGTCATAATTTTTTAAACATGACATTTGTCATGTCACGCCTTATAGTCTTTTTTTCTAAGATTTTATGCAAGCCACCTGTTCTGGTTTCCATGTTGTGGCAGGACAAGTGCCAAACTCTAATCATTGTACTGATTTGAGGCTTTTAAGGTAATATATACTCTCTTTTATTTACAAAAAAAAACATTGGATGAAGCATGGAAACATGATTAAAAACATCATTGAACCAAAAATATAAAAAAAATTGAAAATAGATGAAAAAACACCATTGAGAAAAAAAAAATTGAACAATTTGAAAATAGATGAAAAACAAGCATTTAAAAAAAAATTGGAAACATTATGTATCAGAAAATTTAAAATATAAAAAAAACACCTAAAAAGGGAGGGGGGTGCTACCAGTAGCACCATTTTTAAAAATAGGGTAAAAAACTTGACCCCCCAAAAAACGATAACTCTGTAGAGTTCTCGTTAAGTTGGTAACTATGTTAAAACTCAAAATGCAGTAGAGAGATCAAAACAAAGTAAAAAAAGAATGGAAACCGAAAAACAAATCCAAGAATAACTCAGAATGATACAAGCAACAAATAACCTTGCTTTTCTTTATAAAACTCAAAACAAACTCTACGGGACTCAGTAAGCAACATCAACAAAGTCTCACAGTCTCAAGAAAGACCCCAGACACCTCACCAAACATCCTCAAACCAGAAAGATTTTCAAAAAACCTTTCTTAGGAAGATGTACGTGCATGTTCACAAGGAAATCCGCATACACACGACTATCTACAATGGAAGGTGTATATATGTACACAACTGTGTTAACTACAACATGTAGATGTACTCCAAAAACTTCAAAAAATAAGGAAGGAGATAGGATAACTGGCTCAAATGAAAAATAAAAAGACTCTAATGAATGTAAACTACTGATTTGAGTACCAAGCAGTAATTTGAAGCAAAAGAAAAGAAAATAAACCATGCAAACACAAAAACAAAGACCAAAGAAGGCCCACTAGGGAAAAGTCCCCAATTCTGCTTTCGGGGAAAATCCCCTACAGTAGTGGGCTTAATGTAGCATACCAATGACCATATACAAAGTACATTCCAAATATAATACCAAAACAAGATATAATAACCGAATCTCACAAGAATAACTAATTTATTGAAAAAGAGGAAAATCAACTCACCAGGATCCAAACGTTCGGTATTGTTCCCAATTGACGGAGTCCTTTCGCTCCTTCCCAATGGTTTCTCTGCAACCTGCAAAAAATTTGAACAAGTATATCTATATGGAGAGGTAGTTATAGTAATAACTACACGTTAGATTTATGAAAAATAATGGAAAAGAATGAAGCAATTAGTATTCTACTGAAATGTATACAAACACATTGTCAATATGAACAATAATAACACAAGATACTTTGAAGGAACATGTTTTCTGTATTATTAATGAATAACAACAAGGTGGTTACATTGTATACCTTCTCGATGCAACACTTCCCTATCGAAAGAGATCCTAGATTCTTCCACCCCGACTCCTACTATAAGGATGTTCCTAACACTAAAGTCACCACAGGCCTAAAGAGAGTATAGATAGAAACTCTTGGCAAGATAAGGTTGGTGATCAAAGAGAAATTGGAAACAAGGGTTTCTAGGTAAAAAAATCAGCAGCAATAGGGATAAAATGGGCTTATAGACTCGTCGAGAATAACTGGATGAGTGTTTGCTTGAATGTGCAAAGTATCGTTACCTTTCTCCATGTGGAAAATGTTCCTTTTTTGCGGTCTCTAGTTGGTTAGAGACAATTGAGTACAGGAAAAAGGAGTTATACAACTAACCAATCTTATAACTCATCATTAATTTGGGTATAATTATATTTTTTTGAACATTTATTAGCATGTATGTGGGAGTCCCTTCAGTAGCCAACATGTATGCGCGTAGCATAACTGTGAGGGCGCATACATCCTTCAAAATTTTGTTTTTTAGAAGGTCTCAAGGAGGAATGGGGAATAGTTGTTTGTAAGGAGGACATGGATAAGGACAACAATAGCATCAAAGCTTTAGAGGTGGAATTTGATTTTATAACACCAACTGACTCATAACAACTAGTCGACTTACTGACCTAGTAGACTAGTCAACTAGGCCCTCCAACATGCAAAATACATTGTTTGTTATTGGAGTATCATTTGTTATGTTAGAGCACCTCACTAATTCTTGATACTAGAGCCTTTCATCTTTTGTTGTTGGGGTGATAATGACAAGTGTATTGTTGGTTTAAATAATATTTTGGATAGAGCTAGCACATGCCTAGACAATTGCATAGGTGTAACATGTTGAGCTATAGTCATTTTTTCACAATAAGAGCTTAGAATTCTATCACTCCACTTAACCTTTTAATTCATGTTTGTATCCAACTAAATGTGCCTTCTTTTAAAAGAGAAATGTGAATTAAGGAATTGGAAATGGGATTGAATTTGTGAGGGATTTTTTCCCAAATAGAGTAGGTGTGTGGGTCATTCAATTGGATTTTGAGAACAGAGCATTGCAAACATGAAATAACTCAAGCCTTGAAACAAAGAAGCATAGCTAATCCTTTTGTGATTTCCTAGTGACAACAATAGAGAAACCAACTAAAAATTTGTATTATTATTGACTCTATTAGCTAGTTGTTGTGTGAAAACTACATCAAGAATAGAGGCTTTGTAGTCATTCTAAAGATTGTTATCTCTATGTAAGTGACTTTGAGAAGAGAGAGCATAAATTTAATTCTGCGAGGTATCCATGTTGGTGAATTGAGTGGGATATAAGTCCCTCATTTAAAGATTATAAGGTACCAAAGTAATTGAATCCTAAACCATGATGTATCTACTAGTACCTTGAAGAGAAATCATACTTAGTATGCGTAAATAAAACAAAGAAATGTTGGAAGCCATGCAATCCATCAATGCTCAACTTCAAGAAGAGAACAAACATTTGAAGGAGAAGGTACATATGTATGAACATAGGATGGAAAATATGGAGAGTAACCTTGAGATGTTGACAAGATTGTTTCCATTTCTAAAGAACCAATTTGATGAACACCAAGACTCCCTCACCACAATTATGGTGGATTAGGATAATAACAAAGCTCAACTTTTACAATTGAGAGAGAAGGTCATTCAATTGGATAGTTGGTGTTGTTGTGTAGTGGGAAGACTCGATGTTAAACATTAATTCACCAACAAATCCCAAGACACTGGCCCTTTCAACATCACCCACAAGAAGGTGAAGTATCACCCTAGGTACATATGGGGACTACAATAACCAGGTTTCCGCAGTCATGGGGGAATATGAGACATTCATCCTTACTGTTTACTTAACATTCATTCATATACCATGTGTGTGAACTCATAAAAAAATCATAACATATGACAAATTAATCCTACTTAATAATTCAATAAGTGTGCAGAACCATCAGATACATATTCCTATTAGCCATTAAGCATCTCCTACATGTGCACAATGAATAGAATAAACCAATGTTTCATGACATCAAACACATCAAGACACTAGAGTTTAATGTGGTTCACCCCAAACTAGGCTACGTACACAATGGTTGGATTCTTATATTATTCATGTTCAATGTTTACAATAGGTGTGCATTGTGCTCATACAATAATCTTCAGTTAAAACCCAAACTTGCCCAAGTCATTCTATGTTGCAGTGCACACATACCTATTCAACTGATATTCAACTCACAAGCATAAAAAACAACCACTCTCTCTTTTGATTCCTCCTCTCTTTATTCCCAAAACCCATACATATTTATACATTTCTATTAGGGCTTAGCCTGTTGCAAAGTGGACAAAATGTCCTAAAACTCCTAATTAACTTCCTCCTTTTGCCCATTGGCTCCTGAAAATGCACAAAATATATTTTTTGTGAGCTTCTCCTTTGTTGAATTGTCGTGCAGTCCGCTCTTGCGTGACTCCCAAAACGCACCCAAAATGACCTGCTCCAACATGCCCCCAACACTAATTTGTGGCTCGTCTCGAGCCACTTCAGACATTCTTCCATGTTTCCATGAACTTGTGAGATGTTTCTCGTGTGGGCACAAGATTTTCTTTGACTTGTGCTTCCTACTACAATATTTATTCTTCTATCTCCATTGTAATATGAGTCTTCAACTTCTCTTCATTGTATTTTTCTACCTTCCTTACGATGCCTTGCACATCTACTGGTTCCCCTGCTACTCAGAACGCTTCCTCTTGTAGCGTCTCTAACTTCTGCAAACAAGCCTATTGTTATGCTCTTAATTGGATCATGTCTAAGTATAGTTTCCTATTCTCTGTGAGTGCATTCATATTTTCTTTCATTGGCAAAGTGATCATGGTTTCCTTGAACTTTTTCACCCTATACTGCATGGCCTGCAACTTCTACCCGATTTCTTACATCTTTGCATCTTCTATTAGTTGCGTCCACGCTTATTTACTTTTTTCATACAATTTGGAACACTCCTTCGCTATACTCTTGATGATTTCTATTTCATTTTCACTGTCTTCTCTCTCTTTTCCCTTTCTGCCAGTGGTGTACTCAGTATCTGGCGTGCTTCTAGATCATTAATATTCATGTAGAAGCCCTGAATGGCTTCGCCAATATTTGTAAGTTTTTCTTCTAAGGAGGTGTATGATTCTACAAACACTTCTGGAATATGATTATATACCCCCGGTACGACTTGTTTCAATCTCTTTGTCCTCTACACAACTTCATCTTTCTCCAGCCTAAGTTGATCACATTCTTCCTGTAATATATCCTTATCTTCAATTGTCTTGGTCAACGCCATCGATGTTGACACTGCGTGTACTTGAATTTCTTGTGCGACACTCATTTGCAAGCTATGTATTATTTCTTCGAGAAGTTAGGATAACACCAAGTCAATATGAATTAGTTCCTTTTCTTTCTCCTTTTACTCTGATGTAGGGAACTCCAAGGCTCCTGTCACTATATTCATTACTTGATGCTTGCTTGATGTCACATATGTCATTGGTTGAACCTCTATTGTCTACTGTTTTTCTCATGTTCTGGTTGGTATGATCCTAGTGGTCTCCAAAATTTGGCGTAGTGCGACAGTATGCGCTTGCACCTCCGAGTGCCTTTCTTCTTTCTTCTACGTCGCTTTCTCAAAACCTTCCTCACTCACCTCCTTCACCTAATCTACAATTTTTTCTAAGTCATCCCATGATAGGGCCTGGGTGGACACTTCCTTAACTACTTTCCTCTTCTTTCATTGTGGTACTGATTTTCCTGCATCCTATTCCTTCCGCTTCTTTTTTGTGCATGGTACTATCTTCTGTGTTTCTCCGGCACCATATCCTTCATGTTCTTTGTTTTCATCATCATATCCTATTTCTTATATTTCTGGTTATTGTGTCTCGGCTCCTCTGTTTCTTTCGGTGGGATATTCTATTCAACATCCCAATGTTCCATTATGTGTCCCATTTCTTCTTCAGTTACCATGTATCTCATGGGCAACCATTCCTAAGTTGTGTCCTTCTTTGCTTTGATGTACATGTGATGGCACCCCGCTTTAAATCGCACAAATTCCTTGTACAATTCTACCACATGCAGTAATATAAGCGGTGTCCTCCGGATGCTCTTCTGAATAGCCTCCTTATATATGTAGAACTCAATGTTGTTATCATGTTGTCTCTCCTTGTGTGTGGTATGCCATAAGTTAGTGTATCTCGCTGCCAAACATGGTTTGTTCATTGCTGAAAAAAATTGTGAGTCCTCCGGCTCCTTCTAAGCCAGAAATGTTATCAGTATTAACATCTACAAATAATGAAATTCCATACCTTTGTCCTAAGATTCCCTGCAATATATCAATAATTGGTTCAACATGAACACTTCCCAGCTCATTTGAACTCCTGTGACACACTTCTCGACTGCCTATATCACTTCTGCTGGTACCTGATCCTTGCGAAATTTCCTTAATAAATTTCATGCCATTACCTACGTCGTGGACCAAACTGTATCATAATTGATGCTTGCAACATCTAGACCACGTGCACCTCTGAATGTGTCATACTTTTCCTTCATTCTTTCTGCCAATGCTTTCCCCTTTGTCTTGTCTGTGAATAATAGTGATGGGTCCTCCCCCTTTAATGGCAACCCGGTTATTTATGCAATCAAATGTGTCTATGGATACCAGTATATATATAACCATAGAAATCTTCTATCTACACAACTCAGTAATAACTTAACACAAATATTTATCTCCGCGCTTCTTCCAAAATGCGAAATATAAAAAAGATTCAGAATACCTGTATTTTATAGCCCTGTCGCCTATTCCTCTGGCTCCATTATAATTTCCTGTGAATCTGGGGTGAGTCTTATGCTTCTCTACTTGTCTAGAGCCAATTATGGAAACTTCTTCGTATCTTTCAAGTCATGGTCTCATGCATACCTCAAGCTTCCTACTACGTCGAGCATATCATCCTCAACAATCACACCTTGTGGAATTTCTGGCTCTATGATTTCATACTTTGGCTCTTTCTATAACTTTACTTGCTTTGATGTCGACTTCCTTGGTGGTACACAATCCCTTGTATATTGAACCAGGGTTGACCCTTACACTGATGCTCTCAGTGTTTCCTTGGTCATAGGTATTGATGTTTGTCTGGTGCGTTGTTTATTCCACTGTGATAAAGCTTCTCCCGTCTTTGGTGGCTCCATTTATCTCTACAACTTCTTGCTTGAAAACTAGCTTCTTTGGATCTGTCTGTGTTCACTCGGATCTCTTCTCTCGTTGATCTCTATGAAAACTCAAATGAAAATAACTTATTTCTGTCGACCCTTCAACTTCTTTGATCACTTGTTGCCATTTGTTTCTATTCTTTGCACCCAAACCTGTAGTCTAATCCTACTTGTACTTCACATTCAATTCTTTCCATTCTCTGCAATAAATTTGGCTTATTTTATGGATCATGGTCTAGATCTTTCCAGTCTGTCAAAATCTTCTTTCCATTCTTCATTTATAATTACACGGCTCCACTACTTCACCGTCATGTACTCTCTTAAATACTTGTCCCGTCAAGTTTGATCTTTAATCCCTTCAACTGTCATCTGCGTGGATCTCCAACCTTGCCTTCTTTCTTCATACTCTTCTTTTCCTTTCTACACAATTCACCTTCCTCTTACTTGTCTGCGTCATTTTCATCCAACCTTCAAATTCCTTTATTGTTTTTCTTCTTTTTCTTTTTCTTTATATCATACACTATTATACAAGTACTATGGTACACATATTGCACACTCTGACTATTATCCAATCATGCAGTTGTCTCCGCAATGCAGTCTCTGATTGGTTCTGCCTCGACCCATCTAGTTAAGTAGTTTGTCGCTGTAATAATGTATCTAGATCCTGACCTATTCACTGGTGAACCAAATAGAATAATTGTGTACTGGTAACAACCCCATTATGTCGCAAATGTGGTCTTATATCTATCTTCTTGCACAATATTGATGTGGTGGTATCCAAAGATTCTCCAATTCTTCATCTATAAATGGGGTAGGAAATGGGTCGTGTAAACACACATCATTTAACTATATCAGATCTACACATATCCTGATTTGCCCTATCTTCTTGTCTTGAACTACCATTGGGATGATCCATTATGATTCTTCAACAGGTTCTATAATTCCAGCTTCTAACATCGTGTCTATCTATGTTTTTACCTTATGCTTATACACCGTGTTCATTTTGTATGGTCTTTGGATTCAAGGGAATCTTTATCTCTCCTAACTCCCCGACGATCCCTTTCATCTCTGAAAAAGTAGTTGGAAACAGATGTTGGTATTCACACAGTAAGTCGGCAATATTATTGACTATCTCATCACTCCAGTAATATCCTATGTTCACAAACTTGGGATTCTCTTCTATACCAATGTTTACTCTGCACGTTCTTAATGGTTTGGTGTACACCGTAGATTCAAGTTGTGGTCTCTCTACTGCGCTCTCCTTCACTCTTTGGTATCTGCAAATTCCTTGGGTATTCATCATCCTAGTCTTCTTCAACAACATTATAATAGTACAAGACCTCTTCAACTATTGCAATAAGTCTATTTGTACTATTCATCGAGCCTTATGTCGCAAAAATGTTATTCTTGATAACCGACAAGGATAAGTCAAGCAAAGGATCATTATTTTCAAAAATGAATGTTACCTTGAATTTCCTGGTCAACTTTTCCCAATCTCATGTGCCTTTGCACACCTCTAGTTATATGTACCAATTATTCAAAGTAGTTTCCAAAGTATGCACAAATAAATGCGTCAATTCTTGCTGAGGTACTGATCTCCACATCGCGTTACACTTCACAATATGGTCTGTTGGGAAACTTAATCCATTGTAATTCGGCATGATACTTTCATTCTCTATTCCGAATATGACTTTTAATAACCTTTTTCACTGCTGCCAATCTCTTATTCCATCCTTGTGTGCAACCCACCATCTTGCATGGGTTGCTTTCAATGCAACATCCAAAGCTAGTAGTCTCTGTTGATCTGATATTTGCAACTCAAATTCTCTTATAAAAGAATCTACATCAGTTATCCTGTCATACCTTGGACGATCATATACTTTGGTCCTAGGTCCCAATCCATCGTAACATGTGGGTAATTTGAGCACATTTCCTTGTGGACATTTCATGCAATCTATGCTACCAATTCTCCAAAGCTTCTTCTGAATCTGACGCACATGAACTGATACTTCTCCAAATAAGTACACCTTCAGCTATAGGATTCACATAATTTTCCATTCGCGCAGTCATATTATATAGAGTGTCAAGTTCTTTTCTCTTTGTTGGTTCTACATATCTCCTTCCTTTAGTAGGATCTAACGACATAGTAAACTTCAAGTATTCTACTTCAAATATCATATTTCTCTTCTTCAGGTCAATGATAGTCTTGTTTTTGAAGGCCCAATCCAATCCAAGGAGTGTTGGGTAAGGGGTGCTTCCATATACTATCTTAATTACTTTGAAATTGGCCATGTTGTGCACTCCATCAATGCTAACAATTAACCATGTCAAACTTCCAATTAGGACGATCTTATGTTGGTTCTCTAACCTCAATTGAATGGGAGACCAAATAAACTTCGGTTGGCCCATCATCTCCCAAGTCTGTCTCGGGATGACATTCACATCTGAGTCTAGATCTATAATAATATTGTCCATTTCGTAGTTCCCTATTTGTGAATTTATTCGAAACTCCCTATTTTTTATCTTCTTTTTGTGCACCTGATTAACTGCTTTGTGTGTGACATACATCTCTTTCTCTTGGGTGAAAAAATAAATCATTCAACGCAACATACTCAAAGAAGACTCGTCTTTCATTGACTCTAAACAACTTTTTAGAAAACTATTCAAAGTGATTACCTTGTCAACTTGCCTTTCCGAATGGTCATATAATGGTGGCATATCATACACCGACGGTCTGTCATACAAAGGTGGAGTGTTCGAAGTCGATACTATCCAATTTTCTCCTATTACCTCTTTCCTTGATTTCATATATGTCTCTTTCTCCTTTCTAGGGTAAAACAATGGTTGAGGCTCTATTGCTTTCCTGACCTATTGGTGGATCCTATTTCCTTGATCTGTTGCATCAGTTCCGGTTCTAGTTCCTCTGCATGTAACCAGTATTATCTTAGGTTGTTCGTCACGCCCACTATGCTTCTATAATCTATACATTTGTGTTCCTATTTTCTTTCCATTTTGTGATCAACTGTGGACAATCCTCTGTCACATGATCTAGTGCTCTGCAATATGTACATGTTGTGTGAGGATTCAAGAAGTCTCACGCTAAGTGTTCAGGTTGATTAAAATTATAACATATAATAGTTCCTCTACCTCTATCGAATCCTCCTCTTCTGTGACCTCTGAACCCTCCTATTATTGATTGATTATAACCTCTTGGAGTATTATACTGTGGTGCTCCTCCTTTGGGTTCTTCTACCTGGACTCTATATGTGTCTGCAATGTGCTCTCTCATCAAATAAAATGCATGAAAATCCTTCTCTTCATGTCCAACAAACTTGCAAAAGTTACAAAATAGATTTCTTGCAGTACTCTAGTACTTCTGCATCAACGAGAAATTATGAGGATGGTGACCCACCATCTTACAAATATCACACCATAAACTCAATGGATTCGGTGCTCCTATATTCAAATATTGTTGACAATATGGAAAATTATTCTTATGGTGTCCTTCTATTCGACATGTGGTGCACTAGACCTCCTCGCACTTTTCTTTTCCTTTCCTAAGATCTTGAAACTGAATAGTCAGCACTGCTAGATGTGACTGCACTTGAGCCATTTTCTCCTGTCGGCGATGCTTCTAACTTAATTGCAATTTATGAGGCTTATGACTGTGACACAATCTTCTATTGCATCAAAGGGTAGTGTATATGTGGAAACAATCCTGCAATAAACCACTCTCTGTGTTGTTCATCTAGAATTTAGAATGTCAACCAATCCTTTAATATCTTAAATATTTGATCGTATTCCCACACTAATTCATTTACTATATGCTTGATCTCATTAAACTTTGTAATGTACTGCACCTCAGATTTAGGTTTCTGAAACTCATTCAATAAATCTTGCCTTTCCTTTTCCAATTTTTTAGTTTGAACCACAGTTGTAGTGTTATGATATTTCACATACCATAATAATGTGCTATTATTGAAGGTCATCTCCAACTGCACAATCTTTACATCATCGTCCTGGACGTTCTTCATGGTACATATTGTGTCACAAATGAACAAATGTTCTTCTGGATATTCTGAATCAACCCCTTGAAAGAGAGGCATCCTTAAGGTGGGATCTACCCCCGCCATCATGTTATGTGTGGTATTCTTTCTTGATAACACTAACTGATTCCGACTTGGCGTACTATTCCCACTACTTTGATTACTTTTTCTACTATCTCTACTTCCTTCAATAACTATAATTGACAAAGCTTTCGATCTTACCTCTCTTGG
>SNQJ01S0109547.1:0-10076 GCA_010110895.2 Picea sitchensis
AAATGAGGAAGACAATGTTGTAAAGAAACCATCTACACAAGGCAAAGAAAATTTCAAAAGTACAAAGCAAGGAAGACATCAAGAAGCCATTCTTGAGACACCAAATCAAAGGTATGAAAGTGTTTTTCATGGGTATTTTTATTCATGTAATGGATATGGTCACAAATATTTTGAGTGTAGATCCTATGAAAGAAGATATAATGGAAGAATCCATAACACCATGAGTTGTTGGAGATGTGATCAAGTAGGACACATTATTGTTCATTGTAACTCCTTGAGATGCTACAGCTGCAGTGGATTTGGCCACAAATCCCAGAAGTGTTGGAACACAAAAAGAAAGTCCATGATGAGGAATTCATGTAGCATGGCTAGAAGAAGGAATGAAGTAAGAAAAGGAGACATCTTTGAAAAGATGGATACTCAGAGCTCAAGTTCTAAAGAGAAGGGTCATCTACAGAAGTGGGTGAAGAATATAGAGCAACCAGATCAGAATGAAAGATTGAAGGGAAGTTCAATCGTTTCATATACTAAGGCACACACAGGTAACAATGGTGATAGTTTCATGTACACCCGTGATGACCTTGAATAGGTCGTGTACACACATGCTCAGTTGAGAAGCAGGCCGCGTGTATGATGAAAAGCCTTGGGAAAAAGGCAATGCTCACGGCTTGGATTTTGATGTGATAGTATAACTCTGTATTCCAGGGTCTGGCATTGTTTATTGTAGGTTCTGACATTATTTGTTGTAGGTTTAAGTGTTCATCTATTGGATTATGTAAAATAAAATCTCGAGTGCATGAAACTAACCCATGAGTATGGATTGGTGCTAATCTATTGGTGTACATGGCTGGTACATATTTGAGTTTCATTAATATATCTTATGGTTTATTATTGGAAGCATATGTTTATATCATGGTGCATGCATTTTTTCATGTGGATTGGGCTACATATTGGTGCATATGGTTGGTGAGTTGATGAGGTGTGTCCAACAAGGTGATCATGTTGATGCATGATTGGTACTTTTCTAGTACATTGGAAGAAGCACCTACTAGCAATTTGATTGGCACGTGTTTTATGGAGGATTTGGCATACATATATGGCATTCATCATTTTGTGGTATTGGTGCATGGTAATGTACATGTTTGGTACACTCATAGATGGCATATGATTGATACATTTCATGGATGATATCTTTTGGCACATTGTTGATGTACATGGTTGTTGTACATGGGTGTTGTGCATGGTGGGCACATTTTGGTACATGATGCACTTGGTGGATATATTTTTCATGATTCTCTATTTCATTGTTGACATATATTTTGTCTCATGATGAATTTTATAGCACAAGTTTGATGGATGAACAGGTCCAAGGATCGTCATATGGTAGCATATTGTTCATCTTGCAGAGAAGATAGGGGGAGACATACCCTTAGGGGGATTCATTCTTCTTCCCATTATTCTAGGAGGATATATTTATCAGATACATACCTAGAAAAGAGACCTATATTTGAAGAAAGAGCACAAGGAGGAGCAATGGTCACAGGGGGAGTATATTCAATGTATTATCAGCATTACATCATATAGCGGCAACAAGACAGGGGGAGCAGCCCCAAAGAGGAGAATGGCCCTTTTACATTGATGTCAAAGGGGGAGAGATAATCACGTTGATGTGATTTATGTCTATTCATGGGAGAGATTGATGTGGAGAGATAGTCACATTGACTATTGATATAGAGCATGCCTTATCTATAAATTGACATCAATAATTAGTAATTGGATTTAACATCAATGTTGGTATTGCCATCAATGCCAAAGGGGGAGATTGTTGGATCATGTTGTCATTGATGCCAATGGTTTGTCATTGATACCAATGGTTTGATTATTTGGTAGATTGTTGGATCATATGTAAATGGTTTGGTTTGATTGATGTCAAGTAATTGATGGATCATGCCTTTGATGAGAATGCTATATGTCCAAGTGGAAACCAATTGATAAAGATGGATCATTGATATGATGTAGTGGTGAATTGATTGTCTTATCATGGTTGATAAGATGCACAAATGGATGAACTCCAAAGTGGTCTCCTTACGGTGAAATCCCTCACGTGAAGACGCTTTATGGAATGAGTTATCCTAGAAGAATGGTTGGAGGACCCATGCTTGTAGGTGGAATAATGAGATGAAAATCATTGAAGTTGTTGGTGAAACTATCCTATATGGATAGTTCTTGTCATGCCATTTCCGGTGGTATGTGGAATGTCACATAACTCCCCACGGTTTGAGAGTTATGCCCTTATGAAGCTAAAGGACCCCCATATGATGGCATGAAGCCCCAAAAGGTCAAAGAAGTCAAAGTGCTTGAAAAGAAGAAATAATTATTTAAATGATAAAGTAAAGTGACAAAATCAAGATGGATTATTTAAATGATAAAGTAAAGTAACAAAATCAAGAAGGAATATTTAAATAATAAAGTATTGGAGAACTTTCTATTCATGGAAAGTAATTAACCCTAAATAAAGGAAAAGAGGTTAAGTGACCTAGAAATGGGTTAAGTAACCTAAAAATGGGTTAAGTGACCTAGAAGATGAAAGTATAAATAAGAAGCTAGGATCTCTTGTAAAATTTATATTTTGGTGAGAATTCTTTTATGGATCAATGGAGAGCTTCTTGTGAATATCTTATGGAGTATTGATGGAGAGCTTCTTGAGAGAGCATCTTATTGATGTGGATCTCTTGTGCATAATTGAAGACCTATTCTGAGGAAGGGATCGAGAGGAGGATCTCAGGGATGCATCAAAGTTTTGGCATGTCTGAGATCTTGGTGGCAAAAGTCTCGGATTCACAGAAAACCCTATTCTCTCATGTCCACGTGGGTTGTCTGTGTATAGGGTGCGTGTACACGCAGGCTGAATGTGTACAGGGAGCATGGAGTGGTTAAAATCATGAAGATTTTTGTTTGAGTTGGTGCCAAGCTCTTGAATTGAGGCAGGTTCCAGATCTGCATTCTATGGCCTCATATCTATCACTGAGACACTGGTATGGGTACATTATTATCTTGATAGATACTATTGTTTGATATGTTGTGAATTCTTAGGGAATTCTTGGTATGGCTTCTATGATGTGCTTCAATTTGGTTGATTTGGTTGATGGAGTGAGAAGCACTCTTGTGATTCAGTAGTGACATGATTGCTATGGTATACTAGTTACTTATACATGATTGATATAGCATTCATATTGATGTGTTGTGGAGCATGAGAAATCTATTGGAGAGCTTGAATGTGTTGTGATTGGTTGTGGGTCAGTTTGTACAATGGAAGACAGAAGAGAAAGTTATTGCAGGTTGCAGAGGATATGACCATGTGAAGAAAAGCAAAACCCTAAGTTGCTTAGAAGCACATGCTTGTTGCATTATACACTAGCCATGTTTACACGCGGGCTATAGTGCGCCAGGGCATGTGCACACGCGGGCTGAACTACTGACAGGTCGCGTACCTATTGATAGATTGATATCTGTTGAGGATTGTTTCCTCATCTCAGTTGGTGCAAAGGGTGTAAGTTGAGTCTTGCATTATAGAGTTGGTGCTCTTGTAGAGTTGTACTCTATTCAGTTGTTGCTAATAAACCCAAAGGATTGTAGTCCGTAATAAAAAGAAAATTGTGCATACATCTTGTGTTCTTTGTGTTCATTGCGGTGATGACTTGTTGATGACATATTGCTGATATATGTTGTTGATATTTGCTCACATCTAACTGGTTATAAATGACATCAATGGGTAATGAATAAATATTGAATGCTAATTGATGAGTTTTTTTTTAAGAGGGAAGTTTTGGGAAAAAGAGCCCCACACTCATTCACCCCCCTCCCCTTTAAGTGTGGTAGGTGTGTCCAATAGAGATGTTCCTTAGACACTGATAGATGAAGGTGCATCCATTAGTATTTTCTCCTCTTTTGCTTGGAAAGATTTGGGTTTTCCTCAGCTTGTATCGGTTACGCAGAATCTGTTAGATTTTAACAGAAGAACTAATCAACCTTTAGGGACCCTTCCTTAGTTTCCTATAACTTTTGGAGAGAAAACTATTTTTATTGACGTCATGGTAGTCCAAGACCCCTTGGATTTCACTTTACTCCTTGGGCGAGATTATTTCTATGTCATGAAAGCTATTCTGTCTACTTTTTTTCATGTGATATATTTCCCTCACGATGGACGAGTTGTGAATGTTGATCAAATTTAATTCATTGACCCCAACTAGATTGCCTCCCTAAATGGTTCTTATATGCAGATGGTATTGCCCCCACCACAGGTCAAATATGTGGCATTGTCGCCCATGGCTTCAACCTCTAATGACTTAAATCCAATAGTTGACATGCTGATCTCTTTGATAGGGTTGTTAGAGCCTGATCTCTTTACTCATATCGCGACCCTCGACATGGTGTCCTTCCAGAGTGTGTTTCTTCCTTCCAGTGAATACCTCTTGGAAGCCATGACCGATTTTTGTCCCTTGACATGGTGTCATTATGGAGCATTTTCCTCTTGGAATCCATGATAAAGAAGAGAGAAACTGAGGATATTTTTGCATATCTGAGGCAACCTCGTTAAAAAATGAAATAGAGGTATATGAGCATGATTTTCTTATTCCAATCTTGTTAAAAAATGAAACCAGACTTGAGCATAGTTTTCTAATTTCAATCTCATTAAAAAATGAAACCAATTACGAGGATAATTTTTTCGTCTCTGTGGCAACCTCTTTAAAAAATGAAACAGAGGTTACAAGCATAGTTCTTCTTTTTGTGTCAAGATCATTAAAAAATGAAATAGTTTTCCCCCTCTCTATCTAAGTCAAGTCCTTCGTCTAGTATTTGAAGCTTCCTTTCATTTTCCTTTGCAGTTGGATGAAACAAATCTTGGGGGAATTTGCCTCAGCCTCTGGACTTCATGTTGAAGTTGTGTGCTATTTTCTTAAGCTGGGGACTAAGTACCAACCATGCGAATTCATGGATAATGGGTTGGGAAGTTCAAGCATAGTTTTTACTTTGGTTCAAGCTTGTGTAAATATGAAACCAGGTCCAAGCATAGGTTTGTTTAGTTTTTAATCTTGTGTAAAAATAAAATCTATCCCAAGCATATTTTTTTTTTTTAAAGCTTGTGTAAAAATGAAAACAAACCTGAGCTTAGTCTTTGTTCTTTCTCATGCTCGTAAATACATGAGAATAAGTTACCGATCTTAGTCTTTGTTCCTTTTCATGCTCGTAAATCAATGAGAATGTAACTGAGTATACTTTTATCACTTTTTCGGAATCGTAAAGGTTATACAAAAAAGGAACTCCTGGGTGTTCCCTTTAAGCTCTTGTTAGACTCTCTAAACATGAAACTATTGTCGAGCGACCTTGTTCTTTTCATGCTCATTAAAGTATTTGAAGAAAATGTATGTTGAGAGATAGTTTATCTCTTTTTTTGTCTCATCAAACTACTTTACGAAAAAGGAACTGAGAGAGTTCTCTTAAAGTGTTTTTCAGACTCTCAAAATATGAAAAACCCCCGAGTTTTCTATCTTTGGACTCGTTAAAACAAATATCGAAAGGATCATATGGGACCGAACCACTCCTTCTTAGGGTTCATTAAACATAATCTGAGGGACTTGTCCGAAGGATGAGCTTACATTTACAGGCATATGTTATCCTCCTCAAGTTTGCATAAAAATAAAGAGGTACTCACCAGAAATGGTGGGGGAAAATTTGGGAAAGAAATGTGTCTAAACCTATATTCCATGGAAGAGTCTCTTTTGAACATAACACACTTTCACTCTCCTTGTGTCTAGGTTGGAAAATCCACTCGTCTGTTGATCATACTCCTTATAAGATTACCCAATGGTCTGTGATTCCTATTGTTGAGTCAGTATTTCCAAGACAATTGTCGTGTCGTCAATATGTTCAAAGAGAAGTTCAACCCGAAAAGCCTTCTATTTTTTCATACATTTATGCATTCCTTAAGCCTTATATTGTCTCGGCCATCCCTGATTCATTCCTGAGTTACTGGTTACTCTGATCTACATCAAATCTTTTTACCCGTTTCGTGTCATTGATGGGGGATACATTAAGGCCCTCCTGTGACGAGTCTTTTCCTATCGACTTCAACTCATTATCCAAAAATTAGACTTATAAACTAATTGGTACCTTGGAAATTTCATGCCTCAATGGAAGGTTTCCTCACTTTCGACAGTGGGTTTTCATTATTGACCCCTGATCGGGAGATTCCCCCGAGTGTTCAACTTCAACTCATTGATTCACATTCGTTGGATTGTACTAGTGTACCTTGGTAGTAATTGACATTAATGGTGATTTCCCTCACACTTTTTAACAGTATACACTAATGACCAGTAATCAAGTGGTTTCTACCATGTTCGACTTCGACACATGTATTTGCATGGTTAGATTCGTACTATAGAGTGGTGGAAATGAAGACCCTGGATCTTTTCTAACAGATTCAGGTTGCGTTGGAGTATATTCAGTATGTATTGTTGCATAGATCCACATTGTATGTCTCATGGCTATGTTCAAATATGAGTCTTTAACACATAGATCCACAGTGTATTTTTGGTGGCTATGTTTAGATTTGAGTCATAATGGCATGGATCCACAGTGTATGTTTGGTGGCCATGACCTATCTTACTTGACATGGATCTTTTCATGTCAACATTTATTCTCTAATTCATTTGTATTCTAAGTATGGGAATGCCTACCTCAGTGATGATATATTATTGTACTATATTTCCTTGTTTGTTAGCAGGTTTCCAACTAGCTGTTCCTTGTTCCCTACACAACTCGACAAAGTATTTCAGCTATCACTTTGTTCTAAATTCATACTTTGGGGGGCTCTCTGTTACACATTATTTTCGTCATCCCTATGACCGTTAATGATGTAAACCTATATGTTACCTTCAGAGGGGTCAGTGGGTTGAGTTCTTGAAGAAAGAAGAGAGAAGAACTTTTCCTGAGAAAAGAAATTGCATTCTCCTTTGTAAAAACCCTATTAAAGAGGATGTTTATAGGTTTCTATATAGGCAGGGTGCGAGAATGCCTGATTTTCATAGGCTACACCATAGCTGTAGAATTCCTGCAGAAACCGCGATAGATCTAGAATTCTAGTTAAATTGAACACAAACAATTTGTTGATATTCAAGAGATGAGAGAAAAAAATTTATCCATAAATCGGAGAATTATATTAATAAAAAATGAATATACATGAGAAACCATACTCAAAAAAGAAGAGAGGAAGTGAATATATAGAATTTCCAACATAGAAATTCTAGTCAAAAAAAGCTAGAAATAACTAAAATAGGTGTCATAAGCTAAGGGAGACCACATAGTTCGACCTAGACCACTAAATATACATGTCACACACTCACAATATTCAAGTGATGTGCATTATCTCACTTAATCTCACTTAACTGACAAGAGAAGTAGTTCCAACTCAGTTAATTGACCCAAAATAACAGTTACTAATAATAGTAAAGGAAAAAATCATTAATTAAGGAATAAATATCTCACTCAAAGAGGAGGTGAACATTCCCAAATAATAGATGAGTTTTTCATGGGGGATTTGGAATAAATCAAATATAAATCAAGAATAAATCAAGAAAGAACAAGAAAATCAAGAACCGAGAGTTGAGTCTTGATCTAAAATTAGCAGTTTTCCCTAAAATGTAGGGATGAAGCACCCTTCTTCTCTATGTGGCCAAATTAGGTGAAATAAATTGTAAATGAATGTATTAACCAATATCTATGAGTCTAATATAGGTATAAACTAATGTAAGTTAGGGATATGCTCCAACACCCCCCCTTAAGCCTAACTGTAATGACAAAAAAAAATTGAGTCCCGACAACTTGGACATTTTAGGTACTCATTACATAAAAGAATTCCTCATGAAAAGAGGAAAGAGGGAAAACCTCATGGGAAACAATCCCCCCCCCCAAAAAAAAAGAGGAAAAAAAAAAATGTTGAGTGGCCAAAGTGACCTACTGAGCTGTCTCCACCACTCCAAGAATATCTCTAAGTTCTGAAAATTTATTTTCAGTGAAGGACTTGGTGAAGATGTCTTCAACCTACTCCTCTGTGGGGAAGTATTGCAGTGAAATGAATTTGTCATGGATCAGCTAGTGGATGTAATGCATGTGATGAACTTCCCATTTGCGAGAAGCGGCAATGGCCAAAACTAGTCGAATGGAGTCCATTTTTGCAACAGGTGCAAATGTCTATGTGTAGTCTATGCCATGTACCTGTGAGTATCCTTTTGCAACAAGTCGAGATTTGTACTTGTTTATCTCACCATATAAAGAAATCTTTTTTTGATATATCCATCGACATTGAACAATCTTTCTTCCTTTCGGAAGTGGAACCAAGTCCCATGTGTTGTTGTCCATAAGAGCAAAGTACTCTTCATCCATGGCAGCCTCCCAGAGTGGGTTTCTAGAAGCCTCAGAGTGTGAATGTGTATCTGAACCAAGTTTCATATAGAAATGTATGGGAATAAAATGTTTTGTGGAATCCAGGGCTTGAGGACCCCCAAAAAACTGTGATCTAGTCCTTCTTGTATCCGCAGGATCACCGACTAGTTCACCCGCATCTTACAGGGTTTTCTCTGTCCATGTTGGCAACTGAGTTGGAGTAGCCATGACCTGCTCCTCATCCTCTATATCATACCTGAAAGGATACTCTGATGGTTTTTCTGAAGTGCTCGAATAATTTTCTAACTCCTCCTAATCAGTGACAACAAGCGGTTCCTCGGCAGGGTCTTCTGAAAAATCATACAGTGATTCTTCTTCAAAATTCACACTTCAAGCTAGAATGAAATTTTCAGTGTGAGATTCCAGCAATCTATATCCTTTGACACCTTCAGGATATCCAAAAAATATGCATTCAACACTTTGAGGCTCCAAATCCTTCCTCTTATCTATCGAAATGTGAACCCATGCTCGTGAACCGAAAATACGAAAGTGCAACACTTTCGGTTTCTTACCAGTCCAACATTCAAAAGGAGTGGTGCCTTTGAGAGATTTGTGAGGAATTCAGTTATGAATGTATGTTTCACAAATAATATCTTCATCCCATAGCTTGGGAGCTAATGATTTCGACTATAGCATACAATTTGCCATCTCTTTTAAGGACCAGTTTTTCCTCTCCGCAACATTGTTCTGCTATGGTGTATATGGCACTGTGTGTTGTAGTTGTATACTTGCATCAATACAAAATTGTTGCACATATTTGTTGACATAATCCCCCCCATTATCAGTACAGAGTATCTTAATCCTACAACTAGACTCATTCTCAGCAAGTGCTTTAAATTCTATAAGGCATTCAAATACTTCTGATTTTAATTTCAAAAACAATACCCAAGTAAAGCGAGAGAAATCATCTATGAAGGTGAGTACATATCGAGCCTTACTGATTGAAGGCAGCAGGAATGGGTCCATAATGTCACTATGAATCAGCCCAAGAGGTGAAGAATCTCTCGATTCCTTCCCTTTGTCAAACTTTTTCTCTGGATGCTTGCCAAGAATGCATCCTTGACATACACCACTTGTGAATTTAATAGTTGGCAATCCTTCTACCATGTTTTCCTTGCTGAGTTGATGCAAGTACTTATAGTTTAGATGGCCAAATATTTCATGCCATAATCTGCTGGTATCATTAGATTGTGATAGAAATACAGTGCTAATATATTTAGGAACAAAGTGGGAGAAGAAATGCAAACGAGAACCATGATCTACAATTCCATGTGCAAGTTGTGAGCCTGTGGAAATGTCGGTAATCACTGCGGAGTCCGGAGTGAACTCCACCTTCCTTCCAGAGCCGAAATGAGTGATACGATATATTGAGAGAATATTTGCAGACAGCGAGGGAACATGAAGCACATTTGGGAATAAGCCCCCTTCAATATCAACAATTCCTTCTCTGCACACCTTTGCGGGTGTGGCATCTCCCAAGTAAATTGGGGATCTGGTGCTTTCTTCGATGGAGGAAAATTCATCTTTTGATGCAGCCATATGGTTAAATGCACCTGAATCAAGGATCCAAGTTG
>SNQJ01S0109547.1:25570-37000 GCA_010110895.2 Picea sitchensis
TGCTCCCTTCAAGGTAGAGGGGAATAGTTAAATTAATTTTGGGGGTTCAGAGGTGTAATCATACCCTCTACATAGGACATCGAATTCAAATAGGAATGCGTCAGGGTCTTCTGAAATCAATCCATGGAAGGTTGGAAGGTGTTGTAAGGGGATTGCTTTCATAGGGGTATTAGAAATTGGGTCAACTATTGGATATTCTAGTCTGGAGGTCTAGGGTCGTTGTTGATTTGGTTGTGCCATTTGATCAAAAATATGCCAGAAATTTTCAGGAGGTTCTTGATCCGGGTATTCTATTTGAAATAGTTGATTATTTGGTCTTTCAGAAAGTTTGATTGCACTCCCTTTATATGGAATTTTGAATATTCATTTTTCTCTCGTAGGAGACTCGGGGTCGGGTGGTGGTGGTGGGTCTGCCCTCGCAACCCCACTAGTTTCTCCTACTCCTTCCTCCAGATTATTAGAGCTTCCCTCTTCTAAAGGTTTGAGTGGTGGGAGGTTTGTGCTCTGAAAGCTTTGCTCAGTCCCTTCAGTTTTTCTATGAATCTCAGTGTGGGCTGTAGTTGGTGAAACCACTGCCTTAGGGATTCGGATGGATCCTTTTCTAGGTCCAACCGAAGCTTGGGATTCACTCTTTTTGATGATTTTGTCTATGAAAGTGCTTCTTCCAGGGATCACCGGACCCTGGGTTTTGGTAGTTTCTGGTGGGGTTTTTGGTTTTTCAAGATCCTTCTTTCTAGTCATACACACTTCACACACAACAAAAGAAATTTCAACAAAAGAAACACCTATGAAACCTTTTAAGTGTCAACTGGAGGTAAGCGTTAGCATAATCATTTTACTTATTACCTGCATAGGTTCTTACCTTTCGTATTCAATACATGGTCCTCCAGAGACACAACCTATCCCACCTTTGACATTATCCCCGACAACGGTGCCAAAATGTTGGGCTCTAAAGATGTCTTAAAAACAACCTTAGTTAACATTAATTTTATCAACCCAGGGATTCGTCTTTTATCTAAAGAATATCGACAAAGTTTATGCAGGTAGCCTAAAATCGTGTAGCTAAACCAAATATGATTTCATCAACAATCAAGTTCCTCAAACGTTCACCAAAGATTCAAAGAACTAAATGGAATTGAAATCTGATCACTAAGATGCTGTAAAATGGAAAGGAACTAATTAATCTATTGAATTCACTTAACTAAAAAGCAGTAACTGAATCTAAGTAAGGACTTGCAAGATTAACTATTGACTATGAATTTTGATTACTAGAAAGGAAATGATGAATTACTCTACCTACAGAAAGAAGCAAAAATTGTAATCTAATCGAAAAGGACAACTAATGTAACTTTTACCGAAAGGAACAACTATTGTAACTTTAACCGAAAGGAACAACTATTGTAACTTTAATCGAAAGGAACAACAATCGTAAATCTGAGGAAATGGAACAACACGAATGAAAATGTGAGGAACTGTCAAGTGATAACTTCAGAAATGGAGATCATAACAACAATCATGAATTCTTAAGGAAAATGCATGTCTTCTGCAAACAATCATTAATTCATTGATACATTCATGCAATCAAAAGAGGTCTGAATCACGAAATAGAAATCAAACTTTGAACTGATACAATTACAAAATGAGGCATTAGCTTCTTCATACTGGGCCCTCGGTCTTCAGAAGTACTGCTACAAGAAACTCAAAATGCAGGGATGATAGAAACACTCAAAACTTTCATTGATTCCATAACTCGTGAAACATTTACAACAACTACTTGCACAGTGCAATTCTCTATTCTGAACCCTAGAAAATGTGATTTCTTCTATATCCGTTTCGAAACCTATTACCCTCTTATATATTACAATGGTCTGGGTAAATAAAGCTATCCTGAGGATCAAAAGATCCTCAGGATTTCTTTACTATTATAAATCTACATCATAGAGAATTGATTATCTCAAAAACTGCTTTGCGCCTAAAAAGTCTTCAACTCCCAATAGCTCGTGCATACCCAAATCTCTTTGGTTATCTTTGACATCTATTTTATCCAATTCTGCAGCAAAATCAAACCATTCCAATCTTAATTTAGAATCTATTTAATAAAACTTCAATAACAACTCTAAGAGACATATTAATCATGTTCTTTCCTATTTATCCCTAATTATTTGAAAAGTCAATCATAATGATATCATAAACTGTGGACAAAAGGGAGATATTTATACCTTTTTTGTAACCTAACACGCGGGATATTTAGTGTGCAGCTAGCATATGTACGTGGGTTTTCTAGTGTGAAGTAAACATATGTATGTGGCAATTAGTGTAGCAGGGAACATACAGGATCCAAAAAATGGTTTTTTAAAAGGAGTTCCTCAACAATGAATTGGAAAATTATGCAAGTAGAAGGGCCAATTCCATGTATGCATGAGTAGGGAATTTTAGGGATATAACAACTCTACTAATGTTATCTAGTTAGATGGTTGAGTGTCTTTTAATTTCATTATCCACTCCTACAAAAAATGTGGAAATTCACAGAAAAAATGTTTCATGAACATTAGTGAATATGTGCCTCTCCAAGTATTGGCACCGTGTATACTTAGGGTTTATATTGTCTTTCTATGAAAAATTTGAGCTCTTGTGTTGTCAACCATCATTCAATCTCTTGTTTATCTAGGTTTCATGCTCTAAACATCCTTTGATAATCCTTCATTCTCTTCATTGTTCTTCTCATCAAGTCCCTTCCAATCTGTTCTTTTGGGTTCTAGTCGACAACAAAACCATTTGTTGGAGCTTTCTGGGATGACATAAGTTCTACTTTAGATTTGCAACAAAACCATGCAAACCATTAGCCCTTCTGAAAACCATAAGGCAACACTACGCACATAGTGCACAATGTAATATCACTCAAGATGGCTTAGGGGTGACTGCAGGACCCAGATGTCTGTTGTCTTGGAAGGGAGACTTTTGTGGGGATGAGGGGCATTCTTTCTAACTCAGAAAACATCATATTTATTATTCTATTACATCAACAAATAATTATATCTCAGATATACCACTCAATAATCAGTTGCATTCATTTAGTGTTTATTTTGCAGTAATTATCTTGGTTACTATAATGTGCACTACATTTTTCTATTGAAATATTAATCCATTCATCATAACCAAACATTTTAAATAAATAACATAAGCATTCCACACAGAGAAACAAACTTTACCATGGTTCACCCCCCTTGGGTTACGTCCACAATGATTTGGTTTTCTTGGATCTTTTATTATTCTCCATCAAGGTTACAGTGTTGCACGCATTACATTTAAGGTTGACAAGATTGTAGTAATATCTAGAACCCATGACCTACGACCTTACCCTCGATTACAATGCTTGATCTAACATACCTCTTCTATTTGCAATCCTCTATCTGTTTTTTCATCTCTATCTGATATCTGTCTATATCAATATCCTCTCCACTATCTCACAAAACTATATTTATATTACAAAAAGGGGTTAATTACCCATTACAAAATTGACCAAAACCCTAACCCGCTAACCCTAGGTGGATTAGATTTGTCCACTTTCTAACTCCCTCATCACGTCTGGTCCAAAATCCAATGGATTTCCTCATTGATTTGCATATTTATTCATTTATTTGACTTTCATGGTTTCCTTGCGCTACTTTTCCATGTTTTATGGTTTGCATTTCTTCTTTGGTCCATTACCTAACTGTCTTTATTAATTACCATGATTTTCCACAAAATGGCCTGCGCCAACAAGGAGCCATTGGTGGCCTCGCCATTATGTGTAACCTAGCCAAAATTATTTTAGATTGCTTCTTCACCACAGAATGGATGATCTCTATGGACTATAGAGCAATAGGATCAAATAAAGAGTGGATAATCACCAATGTCTATGACCCTCAAATCCTCTGAGATAAGCAATTATTTTTAGAGATCTTGAAAGGTTTAATCCACATCACTAGCAATCAACATTGAGTTCTTGGAGGGGATTTCAATATGGTCACCTCACTCGAGGAAAAAGAGGCAAAATCTAGAGGCTGGAATGTGTCTTTGAGAAATTCAAAGAAACCATTGACGAACTGCGTTTGATAGACATAGAAAGTGTCAATCAATAATTTACATGGTCCAATGAGAAGTTAGGATCACAACACATTTCTTGCAGGCTAGATCTTTTCCTAGTTTTAGAATCATTGATTATGGATGGAATATCGATGGAGACATGCATCCTATCTTCCTCTGGTTCTAATCACTAGTTGTTTCATCTATGGATGGGCATTTCTTGCTCCCCCCGAAAGTGGCCTTTTCACTTTGAAAAATTATGGCTAACCCGTCTTCACTTTCAAAAGAATCATCATCAATGGTGGAAGGACACTGCAATTTGACATGGCTCACTAATGTATCGCTTTGAAAAAAAACTAAAAAACTTCAAGTAGCACTTGAAGCTTTAAAATAGAAATACCTCCGAGAACATTTTTCAAGCAAAGCGAGATCTAGAATAATGGATGAACAACATACAACAAGAAACCATCAATCAAGGTTATACAAAAGAGTTGTAGGGAGAGGAAACAAAGGTCAAAAAACAACTGGAAGAAATACATTCTCAGGATGAAATCCTATGGAACCAAAAATCCAAGGTCCAATGGTTGAAGAAAGGGGAAAAGAATACAAAATTCTTCCACATATCCCTCATCCACCAAAGACACATAAATATAATTTCTAAGTTGGAAGATGATCGAGGTCGCACTCTAACCTCCCATTCTGAAATAGAACAAGAAATGGTAATATGTTTTCAATACCACCTCACAGAGCCTCAACATGATCACTCTAAAGCAATTGGGAAAATCACTCAGTAAATCCCTCTCATTTATTCTAAACAAAATGTGTCCCTCTTACAAACTTTCAAAATAGAGGAAGTGGACCTCACAATCAAAGAAACATCAGTGAGAAAATCTTTAGGAACAGATGGATTCACCACTAACTTCTTCCACAATTGTTGGCCCCTGGTTCGGGAGGAAGTGTTGCAGATTCTAGAAGACTCAAGAAGATCAGGGCATGTTCTCTCAGCATTCAATGATACCTTCATCACTCTAATCCCCAAGGAGGAAAGGGTCACTCATCCCATGCTATACATGCCTATATATCTATGTAATGTCATCTACAAAATCATCACCAAGGTAATTTCCTTTAGACTTGAACTAATCCTTCCTCATATTATTCCTCCTGAATAGTTTGGTTATGTAGAAGGATGAAAAATCATGGACAACATCATTTTGGCCAATGAAGTGATCCATTCCTTGAAAAAAACTAACACTCATGGGATGTTACTAAAACTCTATCTTTCTAAGGCCTTTGATATTGTTAGCTTGCCCTTGCATAGGAATAAGAAAAGGTGATCCTCTTTATCATCATGATAGAAGTATTAAGTCATTAAATCAAAGCTGCAATCGCGGAGGGCTCTCTCCAGGGACTTCCTCTTCATATATTGAATCCTCATGTTTCTCAAATTCAATTAGTAGATGCTACCATGATGATGGGATTCCCCACTACCTGGGAAGCAAGGAGAATTCAAGAGATTATCAATGAATTTAGTGTAGCTTCAGGCATCTCCATCAATAGTGACAAATCTCATATTTTCTTCTTCAACACCCTGAGAGCCATCCATTCTTTCATTGTTCACATTCTTGGATTTAGTAGGGGCTCCATTCCATCCAAATATCTAGGAGTCCCTCTCATGAATAATTCACTCTGCAATAGCTATTTGGAATGCCTTCTCACGTCTCTAGAAAAGAGACTAGCTCATGGACCTTTCAGACTCTTAATCTTTCCAGTGGTATTTTCCTTCTCAAATTGGTATTTCATGTTATTCCTTTATACATATTTTATTCTCTAAGTTCCCCCGAATCTGTTCTCAACACCATAAAAAGTATCCAATGAAATTTTGTCTGGAAGGGCACACAAACGGGAAGTAAATTGGCATTGGTCAACTTGAAGGAACTGTGTAAACCCAAGCATGCAGGAGGTTTAGGTTTGCGAGATCCTCAAACTCTCAACTAGGTTTTGGGTGATAAAATAAGGTGGAGGTGGATCAATAATACTACCAAAATATGGTCCAAACTTTGGAGACACAAGTATACCACTTCGGTGAGGGAAGAACAATTGATTTGATGGAATGATAGAAAAATCGGATATATAATATAGAACACAATAGAATGCAATAGAACCCTTACTCAGTGTCACACTTTTTGGGAAATAGGTAACAACACCTCAGCTCTCTTTTGCAGGGACTCATGGAAGAAAAATTTTCCCTTGAACCAACAAAGATGGCACAAAGATATATAACCCTTCACTAAAAGATAAGGTATGAATATAGTCACATATTTCTGGAAACAACGGGGTCAATCAGACACCTGGAGGAGATGGAAAATAAAATAGGATGAATTTGGAATACTAGAACATTCCATTCTGGAGTGATGGTAGGAAGAAGCCAATATGTGGCGAGTCTGATTCAAGATCAGAATTGATATATTATGATGGGGCATACTTCCAAAGAAAATTTTACAATCAAAGAGGCATACAGATTGCAGGAAACTTTCTCAATGGTACCTAAAGCCACCATTTGGAATAAAATATGGAACTTGAAGTTGAGGCCAAAGATCAACACCTTCCTCTGGCTAGTTGGGCACAAAATCATCCTCACCTAGGACAACCTAAAGAAAATGAGTTTTATTCGACCATCCATTTTTCCACTAAGACCGAATTGGTCCATCAGACCTTAAGAGTAAGTGATTATTTGTGATTCTTTATAATTTTATTTCTGTGGTCGAAAAGCATTAAGAGAAGTTTTCCAAGATCACCATACTTTTGTTGAGTTAAGAGGTTAGGTAGGTTGGTAGTGTGAAAAATATTTTGAAAATGATATCTAATATGGGTATAGGCTGCACAATCTAAGAGAAAGTGTTTTTCATCTTCAACCTTCTTAGTGTCACAAAGGTGACACACTCTTTCATCCCATGACGTTTTAGGAATTGACCAATGCCTAGTTTCACTATGGAGCTTGTGAGAATTTGTTCTTATCTTACCAATGCTTATCTTTTTCTTTACACTTGGAAAAATAGATAGATAATTTTGATCTTCTAAATTAGGGTTGATTACATCTTTATAATACCTTAATTTTCTTTTTTCCTCTAACTCTTTATCACACCACAATTTCTCCTTAAATTTTGATTTGACATTTTTTTATCTTTATTCTGCAAAATGGTGTCTTCCATGATTCTCCAATAGTTTAGCTAAGACCAGGCATCTTTATGTCATCCTTGCTTGAGTTGATGGTGGTTATGACTCGATTTTGAAGCAATTTTAGGAAGCCTCTTGTCTTCCATGTTGTTTAAATTGTTCTTATACATTAGGTATCTAGTCATAGTCATGATCTCAATGGGGGGGAGGCTTGTTTCTAAGAGGAGGATGAGATAGGGTATATTTCCTTTAATTTGAGATTATAGGTTCTAAAATTCTTATGTGTTTGCTCTATCTTTCTCAAGGATTCACGAGAGATACTACAGCTCCAGACTTTACATCCATACAGAATAATAGATGTAACAAGAGTCTGAAAAAAAAGTTTCTTCTTATCCCAACTCCAAAAATAATTTAATCATGATTCAATGTTTAATATCATAAACTAAGAAAAATTCAATGTTTAATATTATAACCAAGAAAAAATCAAAGATCATTTTTCAATTTCTTTAAATTATCATATATTCACGCCAACTTTTAAAATGATGGGAACTTTGAGTAATACTTAATAAGACAAGTGACGAAACATTTGATTAATATATTCACGATGAACTTTTAAAATGATAGGAATTTTTCGGAATACTTAGAATAATGTGAAATTTTTAAACGATGGGAAGTTTACCAAAAAAAAATTTTAAATCATTAACATTTTTTTAATATAAAAGTATTAAAACTTTCGAGTGTTTTTGGTTTTATCCACATAATCAAATATGGATATCGATTATCATTTCCTTAATAAAAGGTAAAGTTAACATGCATATAATATATTAGTTAGTTTTTTTCATCATTTTGTAGACATGTTTAAACTCTAATCGCCATGTATCATCTAGATTGCCACTTCTCTTCCTCAAGGCCAAACAATGAAATTGTCCATATATACTCTATTCCCCACCTTGAATATTCATAACAGTTTGGACCAGAAATACAAAATGTTTATGAACTTTGATTGATCATAGAAATGAACGATGAGCACAATGGTTCAAGATGGATCTTTTCATCGAGTGATGACATAAATAAATAGGAAATAGTGCATTCAATGTTTGCATCTCGCTATGTTCAATGTGCTCCACCCAAGTTCAATGGTCTTACCATGTTGATGGGTTTATGTTTCATGGGGTGCTCTACCACCTACACAGATGTTCTCTATAGTCTATGTCAGTGGTTTTATTAAGCTTATATAAGTACATGCTAAGGATTTGAATATGTGTGATTTCTACACTTCTGCACTCCTTTTTCCTTTTTTCTGACATCTAAAGGTTTTGTGTGAGTGTATAACAGATAATAAATATATGGATTGAATGTTAGAGTGGATTGAGTATGAGGGAACAATATATGAGAAGTTGTAATGGTTTACAATTGCTTTCTTGTAGGTTCAAAATGCCATAGAAATACATTCCCAACAATGTAGCTTGATTTCTTAGATTGTATTCCAATTTAGAAATGGGGAAATTCTTTTAGAAACTTTAAAACTTGGCCTTACCATTTTTGTCCCTTAGTTGATATTCAATATTTGTATTGAATTTAATTATAGGTAATGGGTGGAATTAGATAGCATTGGCAGATGAGTGCGATGAGTACAATTTACATATTGTTTATAGTTCACACCACTTATAATTGAATTCCTTTGTGTATTTGTTTGGGTAGGTTAATAGAGGGAGGGAGAGATTATTTTCATAGAAGGAAGGGGTGGCATCTGTTTGCAAGGAAGGAAGGGAGAATTTCACTCAAATGGCTAACCATATAGACCCAAAACTTGATGAATGGGAATTGGTCGGGAATGAAGGCCAACGCCACTATCACCTCCTCGGTTCTGGTTCAGTCCCAACTGATAAAGAGATTCATGTGACTGCCTCCAATTTGGAAGATTCCCCTGAATAGTAAGTTCATTTTTTATCCCCTTCAGTTATCAATTTTTGCACAATGGTATGCCTTTTTATTTAGGAGAATAAAGTAGGGAAGTCATTTTTAATGTTGATAAAAGTTACCTGGATAGTTGCAATGAAGTTTCCATTACACCATCCTGGTATGTTTCTCCATATCGGTACGAGATCCAAAAGTGTGTGTTAATTTGTAGGAGTAATGATACCTACAAGGATACCATCGTGTTCGTGTGCCACTATCACCTCCCTGGTTCTGGATTGGTCCCAGCTGAGAAAGAGGTTCAGGTGACCGCCTCCAATTTTCAAGATGCCCTTGAACAATAAGTTCATTTCTCATCCCCTTCATTCATTAGTTTATGCATGATGGTATTCATGTTTATCTATGTTTCTAGGAGAATAAGGTAGGGAAATGGTTTTTAATGTTGATAAAAGTTACCTGGTTGGTTGTACTGAAGTCGCCATTACACCATCCCGGTCCACTGCTCCAGTATTGGGTGTGAGATCTAGAATTGTGGGTGAATTTGTAGGAGTAATGATACCTGCAAGGAAAGCATCGTGTTCGTGTGTAGCACGTTATTGTTTGAATATTGATCGTTCCCTCTTTTTGTGAATAATTACATGGGTTGGTCCAGATCTTGGTCATCGGCATTCTTGAATGTGCATAGCAGGATGAAGGAAGATATGGAGAAAAGGGAATTGAAGTGTCGAACCTCTATGTTATTAGTAGAAATGGGCATGGTGGAYGATGTTTCCCTAATATTATATAGTCTTCTCGATCATTATCATGAGAACCTTTATGTATTATGAGAGAATGTCTATTATCAAGATGATATTCAAGTTTATGGTGGTGGCACTCTCATGTCACAGGAAGTGGAGAATGAAGCAGTGGTTCAATGCAGCCTACCAAGTGTATTGCCCTTCCCTGCAGTGACATGTCATTGACTGGAGAAAGGTGAGGCCATCGACTGCAACCTCGACTGTAGCAAGTGTTAGTCCACCCAAACAACCATTCAAAATTTTTCTTTTTTTAATTCCTTTTTTAATACTAACAATTCCAAAAAAGAAATCGCATACATCAGGCCAGTTACATCACATCATCGAGCTAGCAACGAATCAAAAATTTGAAGTATAATATTTAATAAATACAAAAATAAATTTATTTTAAAAAATAAATCATGATAATAAAAAAATTCTTTGTAATACAAATTACAGGGAATAATATGAAATAATGGCTCCAAAATGAACCAATAATGTTGCAAAAAGCACTAGTTAATAGGTGGTCAACTATAGTTGACCGTTGCGCGAAAGCAACCTCACCCAAGGCAGGGACTAATAAAACTAAGCAAATTTTTAAATATCATATACATTTTACGAGATTGACACTAAACAAAGGCTCGACATGATTTCTTCCTCTATCATGTATCTTCATTTTCCCTTGCGCCATTATATATCTGTTTATATGTACAATTAGAAGACATGATGTCTTATACTGACGACAAAATATTGTTTGCAAATTCAGACTTTATCANAACAAAGGCTCGACATGATTTCTTCCTCTATCATGTATCTTCATTTTCCCTTGCGCCATTATATATCTGTTTATATGTACAATTAGAAGACATGATGTCTTATACTGACGACAAAATATTGTTTGCAAATTCAGACTTTATCAGCGTGTTGTGTTATTGTTTGGTGGCCGATCATTTTTATTTCATGTCCTCCATCTCTTTTTTTATGACACTTTAGAGAGCTCCATGAGGGGAATATCTCCTTATCAAGCTTGGAATTTGACAAGAAAAATGCTCATCATAGATCATTCAAACTAGTAAAATAAATTATGTCACAGTTTTCCATAAAGAGATTTTAAGAGGATGGAAATATTTAGGATGGGTTAGAAATTTTAGAAAGCATAGTTAATTCACTTGCATTCCAGTTATGTGTTTGATGTCAGAGTTAGGATTGATGTTATTTACAAATTTCATACCATTTACAGATAAAATGGATGCATCCCTTCACGCTAGTGATGGTTAATGGGGATTAAGTCTCCCTACATGAAGTTACCAACCAAGCCACCACATTTACATTATCAAAGGATGAAGCCTAGTGCTAGCATTTCAACTCTATTTTGGATTCACTGAGAGTTGAGACTCAAACCCTTCAACAATAGTGTGTTTGGATTGAACCTCCTCGATGTCAAAGTGGTGTTTAGGAATTGAATCCTTTCTCTGAAACAATTGTTCCTAACGCTACTTGT
>SNQJ01S0109548.1:12349-29192 GCA_010110895.2 Picea sitchensis
ATTTTGGCTCTAATAAAAAGGGGAAAGAAGGGAATAATAAAAATTAGGAAACTAAGGAATGGGGGAAACATAATAAATGAAAGAAGGGAACTTATGGTAAAAAGCGAGGTCAACTTAGTAAAGAATCTGCAATAAACAACCTTCTAAATTGAACTAAATTAGCAACATCCTTTTAGGGAAGGTATTTAAACCCGTAACGGAACTAGGGACACCTAGGAGTAAATTTAGGAACAACTCTAGGTGGGTGAGGGAAATGAGACAATTAATAAATTAAAGAAAATAAATTTTGGAGGAAAGTGGGGGATGAATGACACTTGTAGGATGGAGAATTTTTAGAAGATTCTCATTAAAACTTAAATTAAAAGAGATTTAAGGAAAGTTGGGAAGTTCTAAAACTTTATAAAAGAGAGGAAGGAGGAGGAAGTAGAGGATCGACTGTTAGCGTAACGTTACACTACTGGATTTGTGACTTGACTGATTACTTGTGGGGAGTTGGGACATCCCAGCTCAGATAAGAGTGGTAGCTCGGCCTTGCGAGGCGAGCTGGGAGCTAGACGTACCATCTGGATAGTGTGTGGCCCCTTTGCAGCTTGGGGGGCTAAGGGGGAAGCAGAGTACCCCTAGTTATTGGATGGGAGGTACTGGTAAGGTCTCGACGGCCGGCGAGCGGGAGCGGCACGGAGCGCGTGGACAACACACGGAGCAAGCGATAAGGCAAAGGTATGATTTTTAATTTGGTAGAATAAAATGCATTACAACTCATGCTGGGATCGGTATATCGGTGTAAATGGTTTGATTAGCTAATTTTATTTATTTACTCCGCGTTTTATGTATTGTGGGATAATTTAACCTTTCATTTTTATGCATGGATGGATAAAATTACTCTTCATTTTATGCATTGTTGAACATTTAAAATTGCGTAGTTGGTTGATCTCTTCGCCAATAAGGGTGTTTTCCCTCACTTTTCCCTAGCTTCATCTTGGACATAGAAAAGAGATTACGCCCTGCATTTTGGAAACCTTCCTTGATAGTTTATCTATGCATGTCATGAGGGTCGCCTCTACATTTATGGGCTTGGTTCCCATTGATCATCTCTTACCCTATTTTTTTTTTCTTGTCTTCAAACATGTCTCTTCTTGGGGCGTTTTTGGACCTCTGCAATCGTTTTATCTAGGCATACTAATCGTAGCCTCTTCCTCCAGCTTGGGTTGTACATTCCTGGAGATTTTTTTTTTCTGCATTTAAAATTTTGGATTATAGATTTGCAGTCTGGGCACGCATTGTTAGTTAATGCATTGATTGCTTATATCTGAGGGCGTATTAGAGGCGAATTTGTCTGCATCAGAGATCTATATTTTACCTCTGCCAATTTTAGCTAAAATTTCGAACTTGTCCTGTTTGGCAATCGCTCTGTCATTGTTATACCGATAATACCGCTGGTTATTATATGGAATTAAAATGGAATCTGAGAATTCGTTCTGGCAATAGGTGTTTGGCATTTTCGTTTTTGAAAAATTGGATCTGAGATTTCGTTCCGCCAATAGGTATTTGACATTTTCGTTTTTGAAAAATTGGATCCGAGAATTCATTCTAGCAATAGTTGCATGGACATTTTCATTTTTGTAATATTGGATCTGAGAATTCATTCTGGCAATAGGTGTTTGGCTTTTTTGTTTTTGAAAAATTGGATCTAAGATTTCGTTTTGGAAATAGGTATTTGACATTTTCGTTTTTGAAAAATTGGATCTGAGAATTCGTTCTGGCAACAATTGTATGGGCGTTTTCATTTTTGTAATATTGGATCTGATAATTCATTCTGGCAATAGGTATTTGGCATTTTCATTTTTGAAAAATTGGATCTGAGATTTCGTTCTGGAAATAGGTATTTAACATTTTCGTTTTTGAAAAATTGGATCTGAGAATTCATTCTGGCAACAGTTGTATGCACGTTTTTGTTTTTGTAACATTGGATCTACGAATTGGTTCTGGCAATAAGTGTTGACATTTTCGTTTCTATTTGACCCTCATGCATACGAAGGTGCCCCTCCTTCCTGTAGGTTGTCCATGCTTGAATGCAAAGAATGTCTGTATTTTTTTGCTGGGCCCAAGATTTCATTTGTTTAAGTTTGTAAATTGATGGTGGCTATCTAGAATTTCATGTGGGAACACTGATGTCAATTTTAATTACTATCTGTTTTTAATTGATTTCGTAAACCACCTTCTTGGTGTGTTTCTGATGCAATAGCATCTCAAGCGAGCCAGCGCGGAGACAACGGACAACTAGAAAAGCGCCCCAACACAAATTTTGAAATATCTTGAACTGTTAATGAAACATCAAGTGGAGGTGCACTTGTATAATGTAAACAGACCTTGAGAGATTTGCTTTCGTCCTTAGTAGGTAGAAGGCATTTATAGTAGTTAATGTAGGTAGATAGAATTGAATGTGTAGATTTGACAGTTTTAGAGCGCAAGAGGGAAACGGGATATAGACACCCTCATTGTGTATTGTAACATTATCAGAGAGAGCATAGAAGAGAAGCAGAGAGATATGTAGCAGACTCCATGTACAAAAGTTCTGAATTAATACAAGAAGGTTGTGATTCAGACTCATGGTGTTCATATATTCTCTGTGTATGCATATTTGAATGTTATGCTCATGAATGTTTTACTCTTTCTGTCATGCAATTTCTTTTATGCTATGTATGAATGATTTCTTGTTGAATGTTTGAAATCTGAGAGGAAAAAGGGAAAAGGAATGAGTTTCAATTGTTTCTCTATCTAAGCAAGAGTTCCTGAAAGGAGTGCAGTTGAATTGTCCGCAAGGAGTGCGTCGACAAGGTGTTTAGAGGTTTGTCTCTGAAAGCTCAGGAGAGAAAGATTTTGTTCTCATTTTCACAAAAGTGCAGGGGCATAGTAGCTGTGCAAGGAGTGCGCAGGTCGAGGAAAGTCTCAGGGTTGTGGACCTAAGTGAAGTATTGAGGGACTGTTGCTGCAGATGTGTGCAGAGTCGAAGGATTCCAACACTTGGAAGTGGCTGAAAATCTGTCGCAAGGAGTGCGTGCAAGGGGTTTTATGAAATACTCAGAGTTGGGGAAGTTCATAAGGATTTGAACCTTCAAAGGAGTAGAAGGAAGGCATAGCGACGTTGGACCATAGGAGGACGAGTTCTCAAAGGAGGGACGGATAGTTGGAATTCTCTAAAGAGAATTCATGAAGTCCCGTGAGCCGTCAGATCTCACGGAAGAGAAGGGGAGATACAGCGAGTATTCTTGAAAGATTCTAAGGTCAAGAGGAGTAGGACCATAGATCCAAGCCATAAGGGTCGTTGGATTTGCACGTGGATTTCTATATCGGGTTTTCGTAGATTGAAATCCTGTAAACTTTGCAACAAGAATCGCGATATCACGAAATGCGAAGTCCTGAAAATATACAAAGGATTTGTGTGGGCCATGGAGGAGTCAGTGAGTGGACAAGTGGCGCACTATTAACACGGAGTCAACTCCGTTGATCATTTCGAAGTTTCGGGGAGTGAAGTTCTGAATTCTTTGCATTAGGATTCGCGATATCGCGAAGTCCGAAGTCCCGATGGAGTAAAGGGGCGTTGAAAGGTCAACCTTGTGAGCGTGTCGGATTTTCAGAACATCAAGTTTCAGGAATCGTGGGAACAAATTGTTGGACACCGTGACCGCTGAAATCGCGATAAGGAAAAGCCCGAAAGAGAAGAGGACGGGTCAGCATAGACTATTTTTCAGGTTTTGGAGATCTGAAAAACAAGCGCATGACCAATGGATTCACGAAAGGGCGAAGTCCGATTTTTCCAAAAGCAAAATGGGAATTTTTGAAGTTGATTGTGGGTACAGGTTTCCCGAAACGGAAATAGAAGAGCCATTTCGAAGCTCTTCAGGCCAGTGTAAAGGGAAAGATCCTGTGTTGACATGGACCTTCTGACCTGCGGGTTTTGGAGGGAGCATGCGTCATCATCTCTGGTATCAGAGAATAGAAAGGTTCATTGCTTTTATAGCAGAGAAGAAAAGAGATTTCACCATGCCGCCAAGGAGAAGGGACAGGAAAACACCCGATCCACCAGAGGATAGGGAAATGCCGAGAAGAAGAGGTAGGCAGATTACTGATCCAGCCATGGAGAAAGAAATGCGTGATCTTTGAGCTAGACTCGAAGACATGGAGACAACACAGAGATGCACAGTCAGTGATGGGGATCTAAGTGATTCCGAAAGTGAAATTGAAGCTGAACGTGAAGAAGAAGTTGTAGCCGAAGATGCAGCAAACGAACATTTGATCAGAGCTATTGCAAGAATGGGTGCAAGAGAAAAAATGGACATTCCAGTTTATGAGGGAAACTTGGATGCAGAGGAGCTTCTAGACTAGATTAGAGCTCTAGACACATACTTTGACTATGAAGATGTCGAGGGAGACAAAAAAGTGAAGCATGTTGTCACAAGATTGAAATGACATGCAGCACTGTGGTGGGATGAACTACAAGCTGATAGACACTGCAAAGGCAAGTAGAAGATCAAAAGCTAGGATAGAATGATCACGAAGATGAAGGCGAAATTCATCCCCAGGGATTACCAAATTACTCTATTCAGGAGGATGCAAAACCTGAGACAGAAACTGATGACAGTGAAAGAATACACTGAAGAATTCTACAAGCTAAACATCAGGGCAGGTCATTGGGAGAGTGATGATGAAAAAGTTTCCAGATACATGAATGGCCTGAGATACGACATCCAGGATGAGATAAGCATGGTAACCATCCGAATGGTGGAAGATGCTTATCAGATGGCTCTGAAAGCAGAAGAGAAGCTAAGCCAAAAGCAGGGTCAAAGAGGCCGAGGCAGAAGTCAGCCCAAAGGCAAATCAGTTGCCCAGGACAAATATCAGAAGCCCAAAGAAGACTGGAAGAAGCCTCAGACTTGAACTGAGAGAGGTGGAACCTCACAGCGAGGGAAACATACTGAACAGAGAGGATATTATGCTGATAACAACATTTTTCCTCGTACTAGATGTAGAGGAAGAGGAAGAGGTGGAGTAATAACATGCTTCACATGTGGAAAGAATGGGCACAAGTCTTACAAGTGTCCAGATAAAAAGAAAGAAAGTGGAGAAACTCACATCGTCGAAGCACAGAGGTGAGATGTTGAGGCAGAAGACGTTGAAGGCGGAAGGTCGTTGATGATGCGAAAAGTTCTTTTGACACCAGAGAAGGAGGTGGAGAGTTCAGTCCAAAGGACCATACTTTTTCGGACTGCTTGCAAGACCAAGGACAGGGTATGCAAGGTCATCGTGGATAGTGGTAGCACGGATAATCTTGTTTCTATAGAGATTGTAGAGAAGTTGGAGCTGGAGACGATTGATCATCCAAGCCCATACAGAGTTTTGTGGCTACAAAAGGGACATCAAGTAACTGTCACTAAAGAGTGTTTAGTTGAATTTAAGATAGGAGGATATAATGATAAGATATTATGTGATGTTATCCCTATGGATGTTTGTCATCTATTGCTGGGTATACCATGGCAATATGATAGGAATGTGAATCATGACGGGAGAATGAATACATACACCCTAAAGAAGAATGGTAATGACTCACATGCTGCTTCCAATCAAGGATGAGGAGGTGAATCCTAAAGTAAGAAACACTGTACTTCTCATGAGTGGGAAGGAACTTCTTACAGAGGTTAAGAAGAAGGAAGAACTGCAATTCATTATGATCAGGAAACCGAAGATTGTTTTGACCAGCACAAGGGTGGATGATTTACTCCAAGAAGTTCAGGAACTGTTGGAAGAGTTCGCTGACATAGTAGTGGACGAATTACCTCATTCGTTGTTGTCGATCAGAAGTGTGAGTCATCATATTGATATCATACCAGGAGACAGTTTTCCAAATAAAGTCGTGTACAGATTGATGCCACAAGAGAATGAAGTGGTTAAGAGGCAAGTCTAGGAGTTGTTGGACAAAGGTTTGGTCAGGGAAAGCTTAAGTCCATGTGTTGTTCCGACAGTACTCAATTCGAAGAAAGACGGAGGCTAGAGAATGTGTACTGACTTGAGGGAGATTAACAAGATAACCATCAGGTACAGATTTCCATTGCCGAGGATGGATTATCTGATGGATTGCTTGAGTGGAGCAAAGTATTTTTCAAAGATTGATTTGAAAAGTGGTTATCACTGAATCCGCATGAGAGAAGGTGATGAGTGGAAGACAGCATTCAAAACCAACGAAGGGTTGTATGAATGGCTTGTTATGCCATTTGGCTTAAAAAATGTGTCGAGTACCTTCATGAGGTTGATGAACGAAGTCCTGAGGGAGTTCATCGAAAAATTTGTCATTGTGTATTTAGATGACATACTGGTTTTCAGTAAAATAGTGGCAGAGCATATGAAGCATTTGGCTACAGTGATGCAGAGGTTACAGCAAGAGAAGTTGTTGATAAACATGAAGAAATCCTCATTCATGAAGACAGATCTCATTTACTTGGGATTTGTTATTTCTGCAAATGAGTTGAGGATGGATCCAGATAAGGTGGAGGTAATCAAGAATTGGCCATCACCAAAGAATGTTTTTGAGGTGAGAAGTTTTCACGGATTGGCTAGTTTCTACCGAAAGTTCATCAGGAATTTCATTGGAATTAGTGCAGCGATGATGGATACAGTGAAGAAAAGACACAAGTCTTTTCATTGGACATAAGAGGCTGAAAAGAGTTTTAATCTATTGAAGAGGAAGATTACGGAACAACCAGTTCTGGTGTTGCTGGATTTCCAAAAGACATTTCAAGTGAAATGCGATGCAAGTGGATTTGCAATAGGAGCAGTCTTGAGTCAGGAAGACAGGCCAATAGGATACTTCAGCGAGAAGATGAATGAAGTGAAAGAGAAATACTCCACTTATGACAAGGAGTTTTATGCTATTATCCAGGCATTGAAGAAATGGAGACATTACTTGATCCCGAAAGAGTTTGTCTTGTACAGTGACAATCATGCATTGTAGTTTGTGACTCAACAGGAAAAGATGAATCAGAGACATGTTAAATGGGTTGAGTACATGAAAAATTTCACTTTTGTGATTAAACATATTTCGGGTACTGCTAACAAAGTTGTTGATGCTTTCAGCAGGAAGTGTTTTCTATTGCAGGAGTTCAAAGTCAAAACGTTGGGTTTTGATGATCTCAGGAACATGTATGCCGATGATCAGGATTTTAAGGAGGCGTATGAAGCAGCTGAGAATCCAATTCTCAAGGATAGAAGCCAGTGGGTAGAGTACATGATTCAGGAAGGATTATTGTTTAAAGGTAATCAACTGTGTATTCTGAAATGCTCCATGAGGGAGAATTTGTTGAAGGAGAAGAACAATGGAGGATTGGCAGGGCACTTTGGTCACGGAAAGACGTTCGCAAAGTTGAATGAGTCATATTTTTGGCCGGGAATGCGAGCAGACGTCAAGATATTCGTGGACATATGCAGAATTTGCCAGCATTCGAAGGGAAGAAGACATAATGCCAGATTCTATCAACCATTGCCCATACCTGAAAGGTCGTGGGATGCAATCAGCATGGATTTCATATTGGGGTTGCCAAGAACACAAAGAGGATTTGACTCAGTATTTGTGGTGGTGGATAGATTTTCCAAGATGGCACACTTCATTCCATGTCAGAAGACCAGTGATGCAACTCACATTGTGAATCTGTTTTTCAAAGAAGTCATTCGACTTCATGGCTTACCAAGAAGCATAGTTTCGGATCGAGACACCAAGTTCATAGGGCACTTTTGGAGGACCTTATGGAAGAAGCTCGGAAGTAGCTTGTCATTTAGTTCGGCTTATCATCCTCAGATGGATGGACAGACAGAAGTGGTGAATAGAAGTCTGGGAGACTTGCTGAGAAGCTTGGTGACAGAACACCACATCCAGTGGGACAACATATTACCACAGGAATAATTTTCTTATAACGACTCGGTTAACGAAATCACAGGGTAGAGTCCATTTTAGATTGTCTATGGCATGCAGCCGAGGGGAATTTCTGAATTGAGAGATTCAAAATAGAATGCAACTACCAACGCTAGTGCAGAAGACTTCGCAGAGGTGATGAAGGAACTTCACAGCCAGGTGAAGGAGCGATTGCATAATTCAAGTCAGGAATATAAGCGCAGAGCCGATCAACACAAGAGACAACTTCAGTTCGAGGTTGGTGACTTGATTCTGGCACATTTGAGAAAAGAGAGGTTCTCGAGAGGAACATATAATAAGCTGAAGATGAAGAAAATCGGACCATGTAAGGTCTTGAAGAAATTTGGGGCGAATGGTTACGAGATTGAATTACCCGATGGGATCGAAATTTCTCCGATATTCAATATCTCATATTTGTACCCATATAAAGTTGGGGAGACAGGGACAGGAAATGAGAAGCCAGTGGTTCAGTGGACAAAATAGATGCCAGTTGCAGATAAGCCATAGATGGAATGCATACTGGACAAAAGAGTAAGCAAGAAAACCAGGCGGAAGCAATAATTTGAATATTTGGTCAAATGGAAAGGCCATCCAGTTGAATATGCCAGCTGGGAGAACGAAGCAGAGATCCAGAAGCATGGACAAAGCATGCGCGAACTCATGGATAGGAGCCCATGAGAATTTTCAAGTGAGGGAGTATGATGCAGGAGGATCTCAAGCGAGCCAGTGCAGAGACAGTGGACAACTGGAAAAGCGCCCCAACACAAATTTTGAAATATCTTGAACCATTGATGAAACATCAAGTGGAGGTGCACTTGTATAATGTAAACGGACCTTGAGCGATTTGCTCTCATCCTTAGTAGGTATAAGGTATTTATAGTAGTTAATGCAGGTAGATAGAATTGAATGTGTAGATTTGACAGTTTTAGAGTGCAAGAGGGAAACGAGATATAGACACCCTCATTGTGTATTGTAACAATATCAGAGAGAGCATAGAAGAGAAGTAGAGAGCTGTGTAGCAGACTCCATGTACATAAGTTCTGAATTAATACAAGAAGGTTGTGATTCAGACTCATGGTGTTCATATATTCTCTGTGTATGCATCTTTGAATGTTATGCTCATGAATGTTTCACTCTTTCTGTCATGCAATTCCTTTTATGCTATGTATGAATGATTTCTTGTTGAATGTTTGAAATATCAGAGGAAAAAGGGAAAAGGAATGAGTTTCAATTGTTTCTATATCTGAGTAAGAGTTCCTGCAAGGAGTGCAGTTGAATTTTACGCAAGGAGTGCGTCGATAAGGTGTTCAGAGGTTTCTCTCTGAAAGCTCAGGAGAGAAAGCTTTTGTTCTCATTTCCACAGAACTGCAGGGGCACAGGAGCCGTGCAAGGAGTGCACAGGCTGAGCGAAGTCTTAGGGTTGTGGACCTGAGTGAAGTATTGAGGGACTGCTGCTGCAAATGTGCACAGATTCGAAGGATTCCAACACTTGGAAGTGGTTGAAAGTCTTCCGCAAGGAGTGCGTACAAGGGGTTTTCTGAAAGACTCAGAGTTGGGAAAGTTCAGAAGGATTTGAACCTTCGAAGGAGTCGAAGGAAGGCATAGCGACGTCGGACCACAGGAGGACGATTTCTCAGAGAAAGGATGGACGGTCGAAATTTTTTGAAGAGAATTCACGAAGTTGTGTGAGTCGTCATATCTCACGGAAGAGCAGGGGAGATATGATGAGTATTCCCGAAAGGTTCTAAGCTCAGGAGGAGTAGGACAGTCGATCCAAGCCACAAGGGCCATTGGATTTGCATGTGGATTTATATATCGGGTTTTCGTAGATTGAAATCCCGTAAACTTTGCAATGGGAATCACGATATCAAGAAACGCGAAGTCCTGAAAAGCTAAAAAGGATTTGTTTGGGCCACAGAGGAGTCAACGGGTGGACAAGTGGCACACTATTGACATGGAATCAACTCTGTTGATCATTTCAGAGTTTCGGGGAGTGAAGTTCCAAATTCTTTGCATTAGGATTCACGATATTGTGAAGTCCAAAGTCCCGATGGAGTAAAGGGCCATTGAAAGGTCAACCTTGTGAGCGTGTCAGACTTTCGGATCATCAGGTTTCCGGAATCATCGGAAAAATTTGTTGGACACCATGACCGCCGAAATCGCAATAAGGAAAATTTGAAAGAGAAGAGGATGGGTCAGCGTTGACGGTTTTTTGGGTTTCGGAGATCTGAAAGACCAGCGCATGACCAACGGATTCACGAAAGGGCGAAGTTCGATTTTCCCAAAAGAAAAAGGGGAATTTCTGAAGTTGATTGTGGGTGTAGGTTTCTTGAAAGGGAAATAAAAGAGCCATTCCAAAGCTCTTTGAGCTAGTGTAAAGGGAAAGATTTTGTGTTGATGTGGACCTTCCGACCTGCGGGTTGTGGAGGGAGTGTGCGTCATCAATTTGCTTTCACGTTCGTAGAGAAACAAATAGAATAGGCTGAATCTGTTCAAACATAAAAACAATAATGACATTTACCTCTTTCTGTTTCAATTATGAATCTGTTTCAGTTACAAAAACAATTATGACATTTACCTCCTTCTATTTCAATTTACATTATGAATTTGTTTCAATTAGGTTGAATATGATTTAAGATTCTTATTACATTTTGCAAGAGCATGACATGAGGCTGTGAAAGGGTTTTATGACGTGGTCAATTTTTTTTTTGAGTTGACTCCTGGTTCCAACAGTTACCATTTCTCTAGTTTCCAAATTGTTTATCGATACCTGGCATGCATTCCCAACTGTCTCTTTGCTAATTTTCATGCTTTACTTGGCATAGTGATTGGGCCGCTAGTTTTTTTTGTGTTTGATAATTTATAGAATGTAGTGTTTGGTTATTTTATTGTAGTTATCATTGCAATGATATGGGAATATAAGTAAAGCGTAATGGTGACTGTTATGGATAACATAAGTGTTATTATGATTTGTATAGAGATGGTTACTCTAATATATTATTATGGTAATATGTAAATATTAGGCCATTGTGATAGATTGCTCTTGCATTATAAAATAGAATGTAATGTTAGTGATATAAAAAGGGTAATGCTATTGTTAGTCTAATGCAATGTTATCATAACCCCAAAGGGTATGTAAGGATATTGTTATTTTAGTGAAAATGTTCATGAAATTTTATTATTATGAACATCATGAATTGGTATAGTAAGGAGTAATGCATTATGATTGTAAAATGTATTGTTATTGGAAGGGTAACGTCATTGTAATTATTGTTTCTGAAATATGTAAGAGTGATGTTTTCCAATATAATATAGAGTGTAATGTTAGTGTTAGATCACATATAAAAAGAAATGTCATTGTGATTCTATTGTAATGTTATTGTAATGTAGGGTCAGTATAATTTTTCGTTGAAACATGTAAATGAAATGTCCTTGCAAATTGGAAGGATGCTATGTTAGCATTTGACAACATATGAAATGTAAGATCATTGTTACTTTATTTGTTATTGTAGTATACAAATAATGATATGGTTAAATTATTGTAAAGGACATTCAATTTTATTAATGCTGACAACACATAAACGGTAAGGTCCTTGAAACAAAGTCCAATAAATTATTATGATTTAGTAAATGGGGAATTAGCAAGTGTTTATATGTACTTATTTTCAAGGTTGGGTTGGCAAATCATCGACTAATGGAAATTAAATGAAGTGATTGATCTATACTTGTTTCCAAATGAGTCGCAAGTAATGCTGAGTCTTAATTAATGGTTGGTTATTGTCAGTTTCCTTCTGACTTGCGCCTTCCGTAGAGGTCGTGGTCATTCATTAACTTTTATTGTACTTGGTTGTAAACTTTGTGTTCTTGGTCTGCTTGTGTCGGGTGGGATGTAGACACCTCCATGTTCCTCAGAATAATCGCCAGCCCTGACACCTTAAATGGTTTATATCGATGGGAACCTGGGATTGAGCGTTGCTTATGTGTCTTGGAGGTCCTAAGCATTGCAGGGTAGGATGGATGGGTAGTCAGTATTACTTATAGTCATTTGATCGTCCTTCATGCATGTAGTTACTTGTTCTGCATCTTATGTCGTCTTGTTGTGTTCGTCGTGGTTTACGTCTTGATCGTTGTCGGGTGGCGACACATAGTCGAATGTGTTTGTTTCCCTTGTACACACGTGCACACACTTTTAAAAACATATACTCACAAAATAAATTCACATGTTATAAGAGGTTTGGCGTCGTAACGAGTAGGATCGTTACATATGGTATCAGAGCAGGTTCAACCCGCGACTTCGGATCGCTACGGATTTTGTTTTTATGATTTGATTATACTGTTGTTAATTGAGTTGACTTGTGTGCATGCAGGTAATCATGGTTGGAGGACGTCGTGGAGGCAGACGACGGGGTGCTAGGGGAGGAGGCACGACACCTCCAGTAGCATCCACGCCTGAGGGGTCTAACCCCCAGGGAGACGAGCAGGTTCTCAGGCTGGAGCATATAGCAGTTGGAGATGTAGTCAGGATGATGAGATCCTTTCAGCGCATTTCTGAGGCACTGATCAACGGTTTGGACAGAGATGAGGCCAGGGCGCCGGCGCCCGCTGAGGTTCCATCGTGCGCACCAACCGTTACTGGTAGCATTCACCGTGAACTCGAGAAGGTCAAATTTCTCGAGTTCTTTAGTGCCCCTGACGGTGTAGCCGTCGAGGCATGGTTGGAGAACATGGTGATGTTCTTTGCACTTCACGATTATACCTCCAACATGAAGGTCTGCATGGCGGTCTTTCAACTGAAGGGGAGCGCTCTTCTATGGTGGAAGACGCTCCTACCGCAGCTGAACATGGTCGTTGAAGATGTGTCATGGGAACTGTTCGGGGAACGGTTTCGAGAGAGGTACCTTTCAGAAGAATTCATTGAGCATCAGCTCAATGAGTTCAATGCCTTACGACAGGGAGGTCATACGGTGCCTGAGTATGAGGCATGTTTTATGGAGCTGCTCTAGTATGCTCTGCACCTTAACACAAAGAAACTTAAGGTCAACAGGTTCGTGTTTGGCCTTAATGGCAGCCTGCGTGCGATGGTTAGGATTTTGATGCCTCAAACCTTACACGATGCCATCCAGAAGGCCCTCATAGCCGAGGAAGAGCTTATCAGTGGAGGTCAGACCAGGACTCCAGCGAGACCAACATGGTAGGGTTCATTTGGAACACCGCAGCATCAGACACCAGCGAGACATATGCAGAGATATTGTGGCTTCCAGAGGGGATCCAATTTCACTACACCCCGATGACCGCCGCCTCAGTAGCAGACACCTTATCGAGGACCACCGCATCAGCAGTAGCGTCGCCCGCAACAACAACAGTTTAGGCCTTTTCAACAGAACAGACCTGGGTTCTAGGCCTGTGGGTCGTCATCTTCTACTTCAGGTACCAGGACTACTAGGCTGAAGAAGGGGTGTTGGATGTGTGGGGAGCCACACTACCAGTGCAACTGTTCTGTGGAGAGGACTAGAGCGTTTAGATTAGTTGGACCCACTACAGTGGGAGATATAGGCAAGGCCCATTAGATTCATGCAGCGACGAATAACTGGCAGGCAGAGCATCAGTCGACTGTGCTCAAGACGAAAGGTACTGTCGTTGACCAGACCCTTAGTATTTTGATAGATCTTGGTGCTACCGAGAGTTTCATTTCTGGTGTAGCGCTAAAAAGGATTAAGGTAAAGGCAGTCGATCAGGACAAGTTTAGCTTCGTAGAGATGGCTTCAGGAGCCAGAAAGAAGGTTGGAGGAAAGGTTACGGGTTGTGCCCTTAACCTGGGAGAGTTTGTCACGAGGACCAACCTGTACGTCACGATCTTAGGATCTTATGATGTCGTGATTGGTATGGATTGGTTGGAATCACATGAGGCGATACTCAACTTTAAGACGAAACGGTTGATCTTGGTCGATGATGAAGGATAGAGACATGTGATTGTAAGACGGAACCAGGGAGTTTCCCTGAGGTTCGTCTCTCTCTTACAGTTACGGAAGAGTATGCGCAAGGGGTGCAAGCTCTATGGGATCCTTGCATTAAACGAGAAGGGAGTAGCGGAAGGTCTAGAACACCTTCTGGTGGTGAGAGAATTTGCAGACGTATTTCCAGAGGAGTTACCTAGGATGTTTCCAGAAAGGGAATTGGAGTTTACCATAGACCTGAAACTGGGGACCAAACCGATAGCAAGAACGCTTTATTGCATGTCGACCCAGGAGTTGCAAGAATTGAAAATGCAACTGAAGGAGTTGCTGAACCTGGGACTGATACGTCCTAGTGTGTCACCGTGGGGTGTGCCAGTTATTTTCATATGAAAGAAGGATGGATCATGGAGGATTTTCATTGACTACTGTCAACTGAACAAGGCCATGATCAAGAATCAATATCCCTTGCCGAGAATTGATGATCTGTTCGATCAAATGAAGGGTGCGACGATGTTCTCCAAGATCGATTTGCAATCAGGGTATCACCATTTACGGATCAAGGAGGATGATGTCCCTAAGAACACTTTTAAAACGAGGTTTGGACATTACGAGTTTATTGTTTTACCATTTGGACTGACAAACTCCCTAGGAGTATTTATGAGTCTGATGAACGGGGTGTTCCGCGAATAGTTGGACAAGTTCATCCAAGTATTCATTGACGATACTTTGATATACTCTCAGACGACGGAGGAGCATGACGAGCACTTGCACTTGGTACTACAGTGTCTGCGAGAGCACAAATTGTATGGGAATTTGTCCAAATGCTCTTTTTATCAATAGAGGATTCACTACTTAGGGCATGTCATCTCCATCGAAGGTATCGTCATGGATCCAACCAAGGTCGAGGCTATTATGGGATGGACTGCACCAACGAATGTCACAGAAGTGCGTAGCTTTATGGGTTTAGAAGGATATTATCGACGGTTTGTCGAGGTATTTTTGAAGATAGCAAATTTGATCACGGAATTGCAGAAGAAAAACAAGAATTTTGTTTGGACCAAGAAATGCGCGGAAGCATTTCGGAGGCTTAAATAGTTGTTGACGACAACACCAATACTAAAGGTCCCTGACATCGATGTAGACTTCTTGGTATGCACAGACACATCCAAGGAAGGCTTAGGTGGAGTCTTGATGCAATACGGATGAGTAATCGCTTACATTTCGAGGAAACTAAGAAGGCATGAGGATAACTACGTGACATATGATTTGGAGTTATTAGCCATAGTATATGCCTTGAAGGTTTGGAGACACTACTTTGTTGGACAAAAATTTGAACTAAAGACTGATCATTGTGGACTACAGCACATTTTTACGCAAAGCAACCTGAACGCGTGACAACGACATTGGTCGGAATTGATTAGAGAGTACGACTTTGATATTACTTACATAAAGGTAACAATGAACCGAGTGGCAGATGCTTTGAGTCAGAGACCACACATCTTTTCAGTGTTGCCTCTTCAGATGAATCTACGTGAGAAGGTTCTCACTTTAAAGCATGACGATGACTGGTAGAAGGAGGTCAAGGGTTTTATTGGATAAAACACAATAATGGTACCACGATACGAGGGATTTTCATTTGATAGCGATGGTTTATTGAGGTTTAAAAGTTGGATTTACGTACCGCCAAACGACGAGTTGAGGATGTTGATCTTGAGCGAGGCTCATAGAGCAGTTTACATGGCTCACCCAGGAGTCACGAAGATGATGGTAGACCTTAAACCCTTATTATTCTGGAAGGGAATGAAGGCTGACATAGTCAATTATGTGGCCAGATGTCTAGAGTGTCAATAGGTAAAGGCTGAACATAGACACCCAACAGGATTACTTCAACCACATGCCATTCTAAAATTGAAATGGGAGGTTATTTCGATGGATTTTATTGTTGGATTGCCACTGATGGAAAGGAGACATGACTCGATTTTCGTAGTAGTAGACACTCTGACAAAGAGTGCTCACTTTATTCCGGTGCGTACAATGTATCAGGCACCTGACATAGCTAGATTTTCATCAGTGAGATTGTGAGGCTACATGGCGTGCCTAAGAGGATTATATCGGATTGAGGATCGATGTTTACTAGACGATTTTGGATGAGTTTCCAAGAGGCCTTGGGAACCCAAATTAACTTTAGTACTGTGTATCACCCGGAGACTGACGGGCAGACAGAACAAACGAACCAAACCTTGGAAGACATGTTGCGCATGTACATGATGGACCAACAAAAGCATTGGGAAGAATTCTTGCCACTAGTGGAGTTCGCTTAAAACAACAATTACCAAAGCACCATTAAGATGGTTCCTTTTGAGTTTCTTTAGGGGCGACCGTGTCAGATGCCCTTGAGTTGGGATCATATTGAGGATAGGGTCCTGGTGGGACCAAAAGAAATCCAAGAAATGGAAGAGAAAATGAAAACCATAAGACAAAGGATTAAAGAAGCGCAGGATCAACAAAAGAGTTATGTCGATGCGCATCGAGTCGACCGTAGTTACGAGGTCGGCGATTGAGTCTTCTGGTGGGTTAAACCGTATAAGAGTTCGATCAGGTTTGGAAATAGAGCTAAACTCTCTCCTNNNATTGTGGAGAGAAAGGGGCCTGTGGCCTATCGAATAGCCTTACCTGATTCTTTGAGGCGTATGCATGATGTTTTTCATGTATCTATTTTGAGACATTATATTAATGATTCTACACATGTGATTGACATGAGTTCCTTGCAGGTATCAGACGAGGGAGCGCTCATGCCTGAGCCGGTCCACATTCTGGATCATCACGTTCAACAACTATGACGTCGAACGATAGATCAGGTCAAGGTCCAGTGGGACAATTATAGTCCGCACTCGGCGACCTGAGAGGACGCATATGATATGCGCTAATA